>JAODXP020004589.1:0-42342 GCA_027497455.2 Sardinella longiceps | reverse complement strand
GTCTTTAGACGTCAACTGCGTTACAATGAGGCGGGCTGCAGGAAGACCTAGGGAACCTTGTCCTGTAAATATCAAAATTCTCCGTCGAAAATTGTTGTTCCAAATTGATCCTGAGGGTGGCAGTGTGTCACTTTGGATGTGAGATGAGCATAGATTCATAGGTATGGCCAAGGGAGAAGTAGAGAAAGCTAATGACATGGCTAAATATGCCGTTAGCAAAGTGCAGACGTAAATCGGAGAAATTTAGGCAGTTCACACTCGATCAGAGTATGTGTCACTGCCATAGTAGTTCGAGTAGTGTTCCGATCGTGGGAGATGAAAGGAGATCAACCTTGGGCAAACGGAAATAGCAGTTGTGACTTGTTTCAGTGCCCAGCTAGCCTCACAGTTCCGGGTCAGGTAAGAATTTGCGAGCCAGGTGTTGATCACTGAGTTATCGCTATCACAGCCTGTAAATAGCATATATTTACCTTGTTACAACAATGTCTATTTTATTACCAAAAGCCCCCTGTTACTGTTGTTTTTGTGGTCTTATCAAAGGAAGACATTTCCCGATGTTTGACGTGCTAACAGACTTCGAAAAATACGCGCATCCAAGACACTAACGTTGTCAAACAAAACGCTAATTTTCTCCCTTTTTTTTGGTGAATAACGGGAGTGTTTGGAGAAAGTAGCTTATGTTCGCCTGCTGATTTCTAAGCAATGGAAAGGGGTAGAAACGAACTTTTTTTTTTCTGGTGAAAGAAGAGAGTCTACTCTTTCTTGTGGTAGTTTCATTGTTTATGTAGTCGTAACACATAATATTCTGTGGCTCTTTAAAAAACAGTCAAAATTCCCCAAAACCTCTGGCAGTATGGAACTCTCTATTCTGAAAACGGCTGGCAGTCAATGAGTTAAGAAAAGAGAGGGTGCCCGGTGATATCCCTTGAGCAATTTTGTATATTAACCCTTTCTTATTGGGATGTCCTGCAGTCTTAATGAATATAATTTTTTTGACATTATGCATGATGTGTACATTCAGGGGTCTACAGCATACTTATTTTTGTGTTTGTTAAGATAGTACGATGTGTAAAAGGCCTAGGGTGGAGGTGGGGTCATTGTTGGGGGTGTGGCTTTTGATTGGGGGCGGGGCTTTGCCTAAAAATCCTATTATTACGCATTGTTTGGGAGCCAAAGCACAAAATTTGGCCAAACCTGGCTTCATCGGTTAAAGTTTTCTTTTTTGCTGTTTCTTGTTGTTCAAGGTCTACTAGTTAAGATAAGAGAGTGTACCTGGTGCTATCACGAATTTCGGATATTAGCAATTTCGGATATTAATCCTTTCTTATTGGAATGTCCTGCAGTCTTGATGTGCATAGCATTTCTCACCATGTTTTCATTCAAGGGTCTACAGCATACTTGTTTTGTGTACAAGACCTTTATAAGGCCTAGACGGGGGTGTGGTCATCATTTGGGGGCGGGCCATGTAATTGGGGGCTGGCCTTTTAAAAAAAGCCTATTTCTCATGTTGTTAAGGCTACAGCCTTAGATAATCAGGCATATGCTGTATTTTATTCATGTTTTTACTTCTGTAGGGATGTGTGGATGACAAAACTAGCAAGCTATGTATAGCCAACAAGTTTAGATAGCATACTACACACGCATACTACACACGCCTAGGCCTGAATCCATAACCCACAGGAGTGAGGTCCACAAAGCCAAAATGTTGATGATGCTTGGTTAACACAAATATTCCACAATATAACGCAAATATTCCTATGGTCTGAATGGTTTGTAACCCCAATTGCATACAATAGTATACAAAGCTAATGCCTGCACAATTGATAGACAGCAGCTTCTGAGAACACTGTTTCCAGACCACTACAATTTTACGTCATTATTTGTCATGATAACCTGGCTAGCCAAAACAGCTTGATATTTCTGTACATTGTCTACTCTATGTGTTCAAGTCCATCAAGTAAAATGATTATGGGGACAGTAAGGGCATAATACTGTGTGGCATAATACAGCTGGATGGCCCTAGGGATAAAGACTTCTGCAGTCTGAGCATAACCAAGATAACCTGCTGCTGAACGTGCTTCACAGCTACTGTGTAGTGGATGACTCATTGTCTATTATTGATAGGAGCCTATTCAGGGGTCATTTTCTCCTGTACCTCGGGTCAGTGCCTCTCGCTCACTGCTGACTACAAAGCCAGCCTTCCATACCAGCTTGTCCAAACGTCCAGCATCCCTTAGTGTTATCGCCCCAACACAACACTGCAAAGAACAAGACACTGGCCATTACAAACTGGTAGAACATCAACTGAAAGACCTCCTTCACCTCAGGAAATAGAGCCTTTCCTGTCCCTTCTTGTACAGTATATCAGTGTTAGCAGACCTATCCAGTTAATTGTCAAGATTCAGGATAAGGTATTTGTATGTGTTCACATTCTCCACATCAAGTCAGTCAACGGAGACAGGCTTCATTTCATTTGTTTTGGTGGCATCCAGCTGCAGATGGTTGGCTCTGCACCATCCCACAAAGTCCTCCATCGGGCACCTGTACACCTACTTCTGTCCATTCCTAATGCACTCCACCATGGCAGTGTCATCAGAAAACCTGCATGTGGCATGATGTAGAGTTGCATCTGAAGTCAGCGGTGTACAAGTTGAACAGCACAGGAGAGAGTACAGTCCCTTGTGGCACACCAGTGCTGCAGACCACAGCCTCGCAAACTAGGGTCTATCAGTGAGGTAGCGGTAGTCTGTAATCCAGGTCATCAGTGGGGTATCAACCTTCATCTGCAGCAGTTTGTCTTTCAGGGGCTGGATGGTGTCAAAAGCACTGGACAAGTAAAAAACAACTACATATTTTTTACAGCACTGCCGCCATTGTTCAGATAAGAGTACACCCTGGGCAGCAGAGTAGAGCGTATTCCACTCTCATTTCATGGGCGAACTGCAGAGGGTCCACTGCATGGTGCACCTGAATCCTTAACAGATGGAGCAACAGTTTTTCAAAGGTCTTCTATGAGTGAAGTGAGGGCCATGGGTCTGAAATCATTCAGTTAGGGTGTGGCTTCTTAGGAACTGGAATTATATACAGACTATATCATCACTGACATTCATCCCCCCATGCTTGCTTTAAGTTCCCTCAACTTACACACGGCACACTGCCCGTCTCCCTCAAGACACACACTCACCTACTACACCACACCTGCAGTACACTACTACTCCTGTCGTTATCATTATATGTCACCTTCATAAGCCCACATACAAAACACAGGAAGATCCCTTGACCCTTGAAAACACACAGGAAAGTCCCTTGACCCTTGAACATACAGCACAATCTGCCAACACCACCACTTCCATCACTCCATCTCCCTACCATCAAATGCCCACCCCCTTCCCATCACACACACACACAGACACAGTCAGACAGCTTCTAATGGCCAATTCAGACTGAAGATCCGCAACGAGATGAGATGAGATGAGTTTTCATCCTACCATAGTAACTCTCAGACAACATTCTGTTTTCATGCTGTTACTCTGTGTAAACCATGGTCAATCTATGTATCAGACTACCGACTGTATGGATACTCCATTACACCTTCGGGAGGTGGGTTGGCGTGGATCTGCCCAAGGTTTTTGTCTATAAATGAATTAATAGTGATAAATAAGTGAAGGGAGTTTTTCCTTGCCCCTGTTACTCATGGGTACTCCCCACACTGTCTGTAAAGCGCTGCGAGACAATGTATTGTATTTGAATTTTAAAGAGGAGTTGCAGCAGCGTGAATCAATTGTCGAATGAAGTTGCAAGCCATTGCATGATTCAAAATGTCAAATAGCAGTTTTGGAGTTTTAGAACATGGCTGGTTTTATAACGTTGCAGGCTGTCTTGTAGCGGATATTTGGTCTATAGCCACCTCAAACATATTTTCAGCACACTGCTCCCCCTACCAGCATACCTCTCCCCACATACAAGAGCACACCTTCACCATGCCCTTTTCCTCACATGCATCTTCCTTGCTATCCCCCACTCCCCCACCATGACCCCTGGCAGTTGGGTTAGCCCCCTCAGCTGTGGATCTGCCCAAGCTTCCTTAGGTGAGAGGCCCTAAGTTGCCCCAGTTGCTCTTGGGGGATTCTTGTTGCCCCCACAGTAGAAGATAACCGGTTGGCCAGTGGTAGAGGGAAGGAGGAGTGGCACAGGCTGTCAATGGCAGCAAAGGTGGCGAGAGGGAGAGCGAAGTGTACTGAAGTCGATGATACAGGCACATTAGCAGCGGATCCATTAAAGCGGTTGCAGAAATGGTTAAGATGGTTTGCTCTGTCCACATCACCTTCTGCCTTGGCACTACTTCTCCCACAGCTGGTAATCTGCTTAATCCCCCTCCACAACACCTTGATGTTGTTCATCTCCTGCTTCATTTCCCTTGTGTTGTTGTGTGTCTCCTTCACCTCTTTCATACAGACTTTAAGTTCCCACTGAACGCGTTTCAGCTTTGTCAAGTCACCATTCCTAAATGCCCCCTGCTTCTTATCAAGGAGGTTTTTGACTTCACTATTTTAGATGATCCGATGTGGCTGCAAGACTAAAAACCCCAGCAACTTCACCAAATTCAGCTGTTCTGTCAACAGTATGACTTGTACATTTTCGTGTGCATACTTTCAGGTAGGAGAGCTGCAGAAGAGATTTAGCAATTAAATCCAGGGGTGTATAAAACAATTGTCAAACCTACATTTTTTGCTCATTTTTGATTTAGAGAGGGTATTGCAAACAAATTGAGGGTTTCACATCTGAAGTCTGTATATAGTCCTTTCTAATGCTAGTAAATTGTGCATTTGTGTGTTTGCATATTGCACATACAAAGCCTATCCAAAGTTATTTTACATGCTACTGTATATAGTTATTGTACTACATAGAACATTGTGTGTGTGTGTGTGTGTGTGTGTGTGTGATTGCCTGCTGAATATAGTTATTTTACACAATGTATATAATTATTGTGTGTGTGCAAATGCTACATACAGTAGTTATTTTGCATGCTGTACATAGTTGAGGAGCGGAATGGATGGGATGGGTGTGTGGGGGGGGTGGGGGTGGAGTTGGGTGCTGGTCACTTGGTTTCCTCCCTGCATCTAATAATGCTCAATGATATTTGTAGTAGGCTAAATTACAAACTGCAATTGCAATATTGACGCAAAACTATAAAATATAAAATAAACGTGTAAATTGTTAATTTTGGAAAGTTATGAAAGGGTTAAATATACCCGATTTGATTTATTTGAATAACCATTGAGTAAAGAGTGAATACCAATTAGATACAGCCAACTCGATGCATTTAATATCAGTTCTAAAACTGATGTAAAGGGTTTTTTGCGATTTTTTCATTATTTGGGCATATAGGGCATTAAAGGGTTAATATATGAAAATGCTCAAGGGACATCACCGGGCACCCTCTTAAATCTTAAAGAGCTACCTAAAATCTATAAGATAAAGCAAAAAAAAAAAACTTTAACCAAAAAATCCGGGTTCAACCCCATGGAATACTGAGCAAGATAATGCATAATAATACATTTCAATGGGAGCAAACTGGAATACTTCCTGTCTGCATAAATACATTACATCACAATAAGAAAAGATTCTTTAAAGTTCTATCAGCCAATGAGAGCTCAACTTTGTCTGCATAAAGGGGGATTTTTTCCCCCCTCCCCCTTGCAAAAATAGAACCAGGAACTGAACAAGCATTGACACCTCTCGCTCCGCTTGAATCCTCTCTGAAAAGAGCCTCCGAGAGTGGCATTGACTCTCAGAAGTCAAGATGGGCAGAGGATTACCAGTTCCCCAAATGGTGCAGCAAGAAGTAGTGGTCCAAGATCACAAAGGAGTTTCTCAGACAAAAATTGCAAAGAGTTAGGTAAGGTATAATCATCTACAGTGCGTATCATCATCGAAAGATTCAGAGAATCTGGAACAATCTCTGTGCATAAAGGTCAAGGCTGGAAAACCATACTGGATGCCCATGATCATTGGGTCCTTAGATGGCACTGCATCACATACAGGAATGCTAATGTAATGGATATCACAAACTGGCCTTAGGTCTACTTCCAGAAAACATTGTCAGTGAACACAATCCACTGTGTCATTCGCCATAGCCAGCTAAAACTCTACAGGTCAAAAAAGAAGCCATTCCTAAACATGATCCAGAAGCACAGGCGTTTTCTCTGGACCAAGGCTCATTTAAAATGGACTGTGACAAAGTGGAAAACTGTTCTGTGGTCAGACGAATCAAAATTCTTTTCAGAAAACTGGGATGCCATACCATCCGGACAAGGACAACCCAAGTTGTTATTGCTTATTGTTAGCGCTCATTTCAGAAGGCTGCATCTCTGATGGTATGGAGATGCATGAGTGTGTGTGGCATGGCCAGCTTACGCATCTGGAAAGGCACCATCAAGTCTACAGTCCAGATCGTTCACCCATAGAAAGCTTCTGGTGCATCATACATAGGAATACATGACAAAGAGGACCAAAGACAGTTGAGCATCTAGAAGCCTGTATTAGACAAGAATGCGACAACATTCTCTCCACAACTTCTCTCCACAGTCCCCAGAGGTTTGCAGACTGTTTTAAAAGGAAGAGTTGATGCCACACAGTGGTAAATGTGGCCTTGTCCCAACTATTTTGGGATGTGTAGATGCCATGAAATTGAAAATCAACTTATTTTCCCCTTAAAATGATACATTTCCTCAGTTTCAACATTTGATATGTGATCGATGTTGTATTCTGAGTAAAATATTGAAATTTGAAACTTCCACGTCACTGCATTCTATTTTTATTCACAATTTGTAAAGTGTCCCAACTATTTTGGAATTCGGTTGTAGGTGGTGGTATATGCACCAAAGATATGTGATCTGCCAATAAATTAGAGAAGAAGAATTGGCTTTAAAAGGCACAATTCCAGTTTTGGCTTGTTTGGTTGACGGACTGCAACATTCTCACTCACATTAACGGTTTGTTTGTATTGTTTGATCAACTATGACTTACTAGTCCAGATGATACTGTACTGTATGTGACAAAATATAGGTGAAATGTTCACTTTCTCATAAAAGCTTGAAATTTGGTACACTTGTTCAGTTTGGTGCCCTGAACAATTTCAGAAATAGAACCATTGCAAAAATGGTTTGTGGCAGCCATTTTTATTTCCGCCATTACCGAAAACAGTGTTTTTAAGCATATCTCTTGATCGGAACAAGGAAATGCAGAAAAGGTGATGGCTATACCTATCCAGCATGATAACTAAACCTGTGTGGGTTTTTTTTGTTTTTTGGGCAACATTGCCACTGCAGTGTTATAAATGGCACCCCTAATCAAATGAAAATGGTTTCCTTGTCATTCCAGATGCTGTGAAGAAGTAGAGCGACACAACCACGGACCGAACTTGGCAGACCATTTGAAACATGCCCCAGACCGGTGGTGGAGACTACAACAAGCAATAAAATAAATGAATAAAAACATATGGATGTATTAATTTACAAAAATGTGTTCATGATGAAAAATAAAATAATTTATGTAATTTTTCGTTTGAATTATTCATTTAAAAGAGCCTGTCTATTTTTGTCTAGATTATCATCTTATAGATGATGAGTTTGTAAAATAAAAATACACAATGCACATTTTTAAAAGCCTATAAAAGGATAATATAGGCTTATAAACTAATAAAAAATAGCAACATGACAGTGTAAAATAAGTTAAGACGTTTTTTTCAACAACCAGAGAAAGACGCTTAACAGATGTGGTTTCAACCAACTATATATGCTAAAAGGACTGCTTTTAAAGCACGTCTTCAACGACCAGAAAAAGACGCTATGTATAAACGTGACTTCAACCAAAGAGAGACGCTGAAAAGACCTCTTTTAAATCACGTCTTTTCAAAGACCAGAAAAAGGCGTTGAACAGGTGTCTCAACCAAATATAGATGTTGAGAAAACGGCTTTTATAGGACGTCTTTTCAATGACCAGAAAATGACTTTGGACAGACGTGGTTTCAACAAAACCTAGATTCTGAAAAGACCACTTTAATAAGATGTCTTTTCAACGACCTGCAAAGGCTGTCTTTACAACGACCAGCAAATGACGTTGGACAAGCGTAGCTTAAACCAAATGTAGACACTGAAAAGACAGCTTTCAAAGGACATCTTTTCAACGATCAGCAAATGACGTTAGACAAACGTGGCTTCAACCAAATGTAGACGCTGAAAAGACGGCTTTCAAAGGAACGTCTTTTCAATGACCAGCAATTGACGTTGGACAAACGTGGCTTCAACCAAATGTAGACGCTGAAAAGATGGCTTTCAAAGGAGAAGGGTCCAGCTGCAGTATTGACGGTGCCGCCTTAATACGAGCACGCCCATATGGCCGTTAATTCCCAACATTTGCCGGCCAATCGTGAACAATTTTGCAAGGGACACTGGGTATGATGTCATTCTCATTCCGGAAGAAGGCTACCTACGGCGCACGCCGCTCTACTAGTGTTCAGCGATGGTGACATCTTGCTAGGAAGATTATGTTGGCTATACTTTTTATTTCGATAACATTCACTGACATTGTAGTCTAGCTTTCGCAGACACTCGTGTATTCATTCATCTGCGCAGGAGGCAGGTTACTGACATTAAGGTTGTCATCTTAATTCGACTGACAGACATAGCTACTTAGCAGCTAACGTTAGCGCCGTGCCAGACCGTGCTCTCTTCTCTCGTCATACTGTATGTGATCTACACTTGGGAGCTAACGCTAGCTAGAAGAAAGAACCGCTTAATTAGAGTGCAAAACAAAACATTTATTTGAAAATGCAATCGAAATACGATACGATTGAGAAGCTAGTAGGCAAACGTTAGATTTTTAGCTCGCTTTTAGAAAAACGGCGCCGTGGACCTGTCCACACAAACCTGAATTAATAAAATATGCTATGAATTGTTTGGGTTATGTAGGCTAATATATAAATGGAGACATCCTCTCATCTCCATGTCATCATTTCAAGCAAGTACATGAAACCGAGGCAATAGCGTGGCATTTTAAGTCTTGGTGGAATCCATGCCTTGCCATCTCTGTACATTGCCAGTACTGTAACATTGTAAAAAGCTATGGAGATCTTTAAAAGGGTACTATGCAACATTTTTAGTTCAATTTACCTTTATTTAACAGCTTAAGAGTCATTGAGATGATTCTACAACAGTTTTTAGGTCGATTGATGACTTTTTCGATGACTTTTTTTGTAGTAATAAAAACATTGAGGAAAATACAACCTTGAAGAGAATTAAATTTATTCTAATGAAGAACGAGGCATTTTGAAGAGATAAAAATATTTGTACTACAAACCCATGTGCCACAATTATTGGCACCCCATTACTTTGTGCATTGTATTCTCTTTTAACATCCCACAAAGTTGCAGAAAACAAGAAATTTATTTGAGACCCTTCCTCTTCCCAGAATCTATCCAGATGATTATTCCTCTCTGGTGCATATCCTTTATAGTCCTATCGTTTACAACACACCTGTCAAACTCATGGCACGGGGGCCAAATTCAGTTTGGAAAGGGGTTGGTCATTTTATTGCCTTTCATGTTGCTAAACACACTATTAATATTGCTGTTTAATAGCACATAATTAAGCTTACATTTTATCCAGTTACTTGATTAAACAAGCAAAAATTGACATTCATAATGGAATACATGTATTGTCTATAGTGCTGTCAAACGATTAAAAAAATTAATCTGATTAATCACAAAATTTTGCTGTGATTAATCATGATTAATCACTTTTAAACGCAACTCATTTCCTCCAGTAAGAATTTGGATGCCAGGGTATGTTGGATCCTTATTTTGCCCTGTAAAGGCCCTGATACTAAATAGTTGGCTTTGTTTGGGGCCATTCACACCTGTCCCATACCCCCAAGAATTCCCCAAACATGTTGTTGGACAGTCAGGAGCTAAGCCATAATCTTTGTATAGTTTGACTTGATAGCCAAGCCATTTTCTATTTGAAATTGAACATAATACATGCCATGAAAGTGGAAAAATATCCATCAGGATTAATCTGAGTTATTTTTTTTAATCTGAGTTAAATTTTTGGGATTAATCACGTGATTAATCAGTTAATTTAGCACTAATTGTCTATAATGAATACCGAATATGTCCGGCCCTTATTCATTTTGATATAAGCATGGGCCGTTATCCAGGCAAGTTTGTAACGTTGAAAAATGACTAGGCTTTTTGACCTCTATTTCATTTTATTTGTAATATCAATATATCATTGAAGCATGAAGTCATGGAATACTACCTGAGAGTCCATGCACTCTCCGTCTTTAACTTTAAGAAGTAGAATATTGTTTAAATTATTTATTTACATCATCCAAAAACAAACCTTTAGTTACTGTAGTACCATTGACCATTGTTGTCAGTTTTAACTTATAGCCACATGTGTGGACAAAGATACAATAGGTTTTGTATGAATTTCCCACAGTATATCAACACACATTATTATTTTTATGACTTTTGACAACAGAAAACTACTGCAGTCACAATTCAGTTTCATCAGGAAAGGCCCACAGTGCCATCGTGTGGGAGAAGTTTTATAGTCCACATATTTTGAAGGTTTCAGTTCCAAAATGTATTTTCATTATCCATGTGATGTTTGATGATCTATTCTTTGGATTTGTAGACCTAATATACCTAACATGGTGCACTCTCTTTTAGAACACTCTGCAGCTATCTAATGGCTTCTTCAGAGTGTATGAATCACAAGCCAGTTGAGTCTGGCAACATACTGTTCCAACTATATAATAGCCTATGTATTGGTACAACACTGATGCTTCACACCGTACATTCTTCAACTGGTGCTTTGTGTGTGAGGGCATTGTGTATGTAGGATCAGGGGCCAGCCAGTCACAGAGTGAAACTGAAAAAAAAAATTGACATACCTAACACATACTGTACCTCTTTTCCACTGCAATGAACCAGGTGGTGGTTCTGGGCGGGGCCGGTGCCAGTTTAGTGTTTACGCTAACAGCTGATTATCTAAGAATTTTTCCTCAGTCTGAGAGCCAGAGTAGTGCGGAGTCACTACTAGGGATGGGCATTTGACGAAATGTTCTTAATCAATCATCAGGAGAATTAACGATCAATTTTATATAATAATAATAATAATAATAATAATTTATGTCATTTGTCAAATGAACCAATAAACCCATAATATAAAGAATTTTGACACAGCATTACCAGCCGGATGATGAACTCCTCTAGCATCACTTAGCAATAGCCTAAAATAATGATTATTCCAAGTGATGTACAGTACAGACCAAAAGTTTGGACACACTTTCCCATTAAATTATTTATTTTATTTTCATGACTGTTGCCTTCAGTGACAATCTACAAAATAAACAAACTTATGAATGAACACGTGGCATTATGTACTTAATAAAAAAAAGTGTGAGAGAACTGAAAACATGTTTTATATTCTTGTTTCATCAAAGTATTCTTTTTTTCTTTTGATAACTGCTTTGTCCTCTTTTTATTTTTTGGCTGAGCTTCAAGAGGTAGTCACCTGAAATGGTTTTCCAACTGTCTTGAAGAGTTATTCATTCCCAGAGATGCTAAGAACTTGTCGGCTCTTTTGCCTTCACTCTGCGGTGCAGTTCACCCCAAACCATCTTGATCGGGTTCAGGTCCAAAATTTTGTCATAATCTCACACTTTTTTTGTTAAGCACATCATTTCATATGTGTTCATTCATAATTTTGATGCCTTTAGTGAGAATCTACAATATAAATTGTCCTGGAAATAAATGAAGCGCATTGAATGAGGGGGTGTGTCCAAACTTTTGGTCTGTACTGTACAATATAAAGGTTTTAAAGCTGCAGACTAGGCGTGCGTTCAAATTCAACATACGCGGACGTTCACTGCAAACATGTTTGCATTTAACAGTGGAATTTGAACGATTTCGTGTAATGTTCTAAAATGTTCGTTCTAAACTGTAAACGAAAATGACAAATTGAGTAGAAATTACTCGTAGGAGGCTATTAATGTGAGTTGCTGTGAGGCATGCTGATAAAATACAATGCTCTACTGGATGTATTTCCAATCAGGGCACACAAATTTTCTATCCTGCATACAGGACTGTTAAAGGCGCACTACCTCCTCAGACCGTTCGCTAACGTTAGCCAAAAACTGTTCGCCTATGTTCGCGAACGTTCGGTATGTTATGCGAATTTGAACGCACCTTAGGTGAATGTGTGTTCAGAGTTATGGAAAATGAAGGTATAATTTCATTGGAGCTAGGGAAGTGGGCAAGGGTTCCACCAGAAATTGTTGGATTCGCTGCCATTTTGAGGTACATACTGCTGGATTTTCATATCAATCTCATACCATATGCTGAAAGTAGGCTGTAGATATCATTTCTTGTCAAAGGGGAAAAGGGAAACTTTTACTTTCGCTTGTGACAACTTTCCCATTTTCTGATGATAATTTGCTCCATGACATGAAAATGAGGCTATTATAAATTATAAAATACAAATGTACTGTATTGTCAATGGCAAGGGTGTAAGTGTGTACTGTACCCTGGTACCCAAACAAATGGAAGAGCTGCCCACTTCTTAAACTCCATATCTAGGACTGCAGTGTGGATTATATAAATTGACACAATCTACAGAATTTATGTATCTATCATTCTGGGTTTTTGCCCTTTATTACCGGTACTTCAAAACTCTAAGACTTGCAAAAGTAAAATATATGTTTATTTCCTTCACATTGAAAACAAGTTTGAAATATGATGAAAACCAGAAATGCACAATAAGAATTATATCAGATCATGTAATATTACTTTAATATCTATATGTTTATAACAGATGACTAACTCCTAATATTTGTAAAAGGTTTCCCACCAAGGTGAATTAAATATATTCTATTGAAGCTTATTAATATTATTATTTAATTTTTTATTTATCTATTTATTTTTTACATAAGTTGAAAGGCAACATTTGATGCTCTCTTATGAAGCCTTTCTTTAACCTTTGGGTAAAATGAGCAGATTTCATCAAAATGGTCTTTGGTCAAATAGAAAATATCCACATAATTTTCAGCAGTAGCTGTAAATGTACAGAGTTTTCGTTGGAGCAGAAGTTGTAGTCCAAGAATTGATCCAGTGGAAACGGTTCTAAAGCAATCCCAACTGTTTGTATGTCTATTCACTTTTACTTTGCCAAACAAGATCAGCCACATCCCAACACCAACATCTCCCTTTCTCTTCACATCCTCTCCTGAAATGTAAAAACATTTATTAGCTTTTCTACATTCTACAGTATAGAACCACAATTATCAACAAGTCACACTGAAAAGACTGCCCACGACAACAACTGCACTTGTTGTCTAGAGTTTTCTTGCAAAAGTGTCAAATTTGCACTCCACTAATTGTAAACAATCACACAACTCTCCTACACCATCCTCTCTCACACTATCCTTAAAGGGCAATTCAGTCATTTTCGACAAGAGCTCTATTGCTCAAGCTACTTGAGATTAGCCAATACTGAAGACGCCAGACATTTTGGTCCAACCATATAGGTTTCCTTGAACAGAGAAAAATCACTTACAACTAGCCCAATGGGGCAGACATTTAAACTGTGTTTTCAGCATCTAAACATGCTCCAAATATCACCCCAAAAGCTATGTAACATCAACAGACACATTACAACACGCCAATGTAGTGTTTATGACTACAAATGTCTGACAAAGTGGTTAAAATAGTGTTTTTATGCAGTGTTTACAAAACCGTTTTGTAAACAAACAATGTTTGGCTGCTTGCATAAACACACAGTTTTAACACTTTTTTTTTAAACACTGTTGTAAGGTGTCTGTTGATACTTCATAGTCTTTGTGGTGACATTTGGAGTATGTTAAGATGTTAAAAATACAGTTTAAAGTCTGCCCCATTGGGCTAGTTGTAAGTGATTCTTCTCTGTTCAAGGAAACCTATATGGTTGGACCAAAATGTCTTGCGTCTTCAGTATTGGCTAATCTCAAGTAGCTTGAGCAATAGAGCTCTTGTTGAAAATGACTGAAGTTGCCCTTTAAGAGCAGTGCTTTAGAATCTTTGCTTGGGATTTAGTCTGAGTGAATAAGGGTTGAAGAAGTAAATATAGCCAAAGCATATTTGGTATCAATAGAACCACAATTTTACATAGATTTAGGATATCAGGTGCCTGCAGAGCCAAGATTTCCAGAAAAAAAGTTATTGAGCTTTGAGTGGACCATTAGTCCAAATGAATGGGATTTGGGTGGATTTTGTACTACTACTACATTTTGGCCTGAAGCATGAAGGGAGGACTAATTTCACCATACATCCCATACATTTAAATGACATTAAAATTTACATCTAAAAACAAACACCTTCAGGATATTACATAGCATGATATGTTTGCCATTGAGGTATGCTCCACCCTACTCATTACAATACACCCCAAAAATTAAGAAATTTGGCTTTTGAAAAATTGGCAATTTTTGGTGACATTTAGGCCAGTGGCATGTAGGGGAAACATATTAGACCCCATAAACTATATATTTTCTGAAAGCTTATATGCCCAGGATTCCACCTGAAAAATCTTTTCCACATCCTACCCCCTTTATTATTTTAAAGCTTATGCCTATTTTGGTGGAATATTAAAAAATATGGGCATTTCTTGGATAAAAGTGCCTATGGAATATATTAAAAAGTAATAAACCTTGACAAGTAATAGATACAGACGGCAAGTACGGTTAACGCCCCCAAAGTGCGAGGGTGGAGTCAGCGTGGGGGATAACAGAGGCCAATTTAACATTATGGTGAATGGACAATGTAGAGAAAGTTGCTTAACAATAAAAGATCGCTAAGTAAAATTGAACAAAGTCCATATTAGATGTTTTGTCTAATCATGACCTGTTTGCCTACTTGTGTTTAGACTAAAATAATTTTTCCATCATTTGTTTATTGCAGTTACACTAACAGAAATGTCATGAGCCGTCTCTGCTCCTGTCAAAAGTAAAGCAACTTTCAATCACAAGTCTGATTAGCTCAGTTAAGCAAGCTAAAGTTAGCTACATTTACTGTGGTGATCAATGAAGTTGGCTAGTTAGCAAGCTAATGAAGCTAACAAACATCATCTAAATTGTCATCAGTATCGCGTTTGGAGGGGTGTCAAGTTCAGAATTCACATCGGACCATCTGACCATCATTACTACCTTCAGGCATTGCCCTCAAAAATGTGTCTGGCTCCTTGTAGATGGTGCTCAGTGTAACTTGTAGCTTAGCATGCCATTGACACCTTCACTAATTTAGGGTTTGTTTTCCCCCACATGGGGGACAGAGGAGCTGATTTTATGGGCGTGCCCGGACTTGCCGTCTGTATCTATACTTTTCTTGAAAGCAGGGGGCTTTAGGCTCTCATAAACATAAATTTAGACAGGTTCCACCCCCCTCCTCCCCTTGATAGCTATTTATAGATCAGCGGGTATTGGCGATTTTGGTGTATAGCCAATGTATTTGGACCTGAGGCGTTGAGAGAAAGTTATTTTACCCCTCATGCTATACCTTTTCTGAAAGCTTACACGTACAGGGTGTCATTTAAAGTGAATTGAGACTGGTCCCACCCTCTTCATCTCTTCACTATCCATGTATAAGGGTGCATTTGGGGCTAATTTGACTAGCGTATAGCTCATTAGCATATTAAAAATATTTCTCAGGAAAACTTGTAATACAAAAAATGCTACTTTCCATGGGTACTTTCATTGTATAAAGTTTTATTTTGATAGGACCAAAGGAAAAAAATAGCCTGTTCAGACCTATATAATAATTATTATACCATGGTCTATTCAAAGCCCTATCATTTTTTCCCAGTACAAATTGGTGCTGCAGGCACCCCAAATTCTTAATCTCCAGAAAATTCCGCTTCAAATGATACAAAATATGCTTTGGCTATATTTACTTCCACCTTTGACCCTTTTTTGGGCTAATTCGCTCAGACTAATTGACCTATGGCTAAGCCACGCCCCTTCCACTCACTCGGACAAACAATCGGACATTAGGGTGACAGGCGCTATGTCAAGTGTTACAGTCAGAGAGATTTCTCAGGAGGTAATTGATGGCTTTTGGAGACAGAAAGATAATATATCATCTCGAAGTCATCAAAAGGGCTTTAGTTATGCACTGGAGGATTATATTAATAATTTTGTCATTGAACAAGTCGATGAAAAGCTTAAGTTACATGCAACAATGTAAGGGTCCCAGTGTAAAAATGATAAACCTTATCTCGTTGCCATCACCATTTCGGACAAGATAGACGCTAATATTAGTTTAACACAGTGGTTCTCAAACTTTTTCTATCATTCCCCACTTTGGAAGGCAGAGAATTTTCACGCCCCACCTGGAAGGCTCAATTTGCGCACAATACATGTAGGCCTATCTCCATGAGGAATACTTTGCGAATAGCCTACAGGATTCTTGTCAATGTTAGAATTTTCATGTTACTAATTCAAAGCCAAATTTTTCTTGAACCCCTCATCACAGCAACTAGCAAATAACACCATTGGAAAGCTCAATTTACTATCATATATGTGCATATCTGACAAAAAGCTGTGAATTTCGGGGGGAATGGTGTGACCGTTGGTCGATCGCAAAGAGATGTCTCGTGCCCCACCTGTCATGTGTCTGCGCCCCACTAGTGGGGCCCGCCCCACAGTTTGAGAAACACTGGTTTAACAAGAGCCCTTTGGACAACCACAGTACTAAAACTAGAGTATAAGAGACCAATCTGTTCTGTATGTCAACTGTGTTATTTATGGGCAGTGTGCAATTGGGGGGAGGAGGAGGTGGGAGTGTCTGTCTGTTATGTGTTATTTATGTCAAACTGTCTGTCTGAAAGTGTTTGTATTGTTGGGCATTTTATGCAGTGCTGAGTCCAAGACAAATTTCCCTCTGGGACAATAAAGTATATATCTATCTATCTATCAATGAACTACCAGCCATTGTTGCCAACTTAGCGACTTTGTCGCCATATTTAGCGAGAATTCAGACCCCCTCAGCGACTTTATTTTGAAAAAGCGACTAGCGACAAATCTAGCTACTTTTTCTGTCAGTCTTGGAGACTTTCGGAGACTAACGTGATGAGATGTACTATCCCTTTTTACTCTCCTTGGCAGACTGTGCTGTGTGTGTAATCGCCCCCTCAGCCCCTCCTCTCACTTTCTCTCCGCTCTGTTCAGTGCAGTGCTGCTTGCAGAGGCAACGGTCTGCACCTGGAGGCTGATTCGAACACAGTAACTGCTGGCAGTAGCCTACGCTAGTTCCTCCAGATCAGACGGAATAGTTAACTCATCCAACTGATGGTAAAATACGTTTTGCAAATGTTCAAAATACAAATGAATAAGTGAAACGATACGTGAAACTGTGTAGAGCCCGTACGCATTAACCACAACTACGGGGATTGCCGTTATAAAACATAGGCTACAAGACAACAATTCAATGTCCAAACCCAGGTTAAAAAAGCCAAACAGAGGATGCAGACAGCAGCCGAAATTCAGGGAAAGTGTCTGTTCTGGTTCTTTTCACAGATCTCCGCACTCTAGGTTTCCATATTTGAATGGGCCACCGTGAGAAGTTTTTCAAATAACATTTTCCACGACTTTACCACGTAATCGTCTCTTTGACCGAATGTTCGCTTGACTCATGCAAAATAGAGCATAGCCTAGGTCTACAAATGAAGTTTGCCAGTGTTTCACTTTACAGTTTAGAGTCGCTAGCACGCATTTCTCCAACCAATAGATTTTCAAAACTCTAAATACAGTTAGCACAGTATCAGCCTTTGTGGCCATAATAGACACACAATTTTATTATTATTATTATTTAATTATTATTACTTTTATTCTTTATCCTTTTTTGAGCACATTGAATGACAGCTAATAAGCTTGAAACTTGAACCACCAAAATGATGTATCGTTTTTGTCAAATTTTAACACTCATTTACGTCATTACGTCAGTTTATTATGTCATCACGTCCGTTGATGACGTCATTTAGCTACTTCTGGCGACTTTTGGGACAGCCTTCAGCTACTTATCGCTCAGTGGAGTTGGGAACACTGCTACCAGCAAACAAAGTTACATGATGAACAACGCAGCTAGGAGATAAAGTTGGGCAGAGACGTTGGCTAGCGCTAGCTAACTCTCGCTAACGTTAACGTTAGTTAATGTTGATGTTGATGTTGTGGTTAACGTTAGGGACGTTAAAATAACTTTCTGTTTCTTTCCAGCAAAGTGACAATATGTTGGCTCAAATACGATGTTGACTTGCCTTAGAACAGATGTACATCCTTGTTCACGTTCAATTGTTCAATTTTGTTCACGTTCAGTTAATGTTGTGGTCTGTCTGCTGCATAACTTTATCCAAAGCAGACCCTTATCTCGGTTTAGATGAGGCTTGGGAAAAGGCAAAAAACACACCCTGTCGCCCAGCCTCTCAGAATACCTAGTGTCTGAGTTGCTTTTGGCCCTTGCATACCGTTTGACCATTTAAAACTTAACATACCGTGAAAAAATATATAAAACCGAACAAAAACTGGCCAACTGCAATGTATTTCAATGGACGTGCAAGCAGAGAATGTCCGAGTGTATTGGGAACTATGCGCACTGTGATTGGCTCATCGCGTTCGGGGGCGTGGTTTAGCCATAGGTCAATTGTCTTTGGTTACCACAGGAACGTATGCTAATGGCCGGTTTCCACACAGCGCACATTTCGCCTACCTCCCATTGAAAATGAATGGGAGGCGAATATCGCCCTGTGTGAGGCGAATTCGCCAAGAGAGGCGAATAAAGTTGCGAATCAGAAGGGGGGAGTACAAAATTTTGCCAACATCATGGCGCCATCCATGACTTTGTTACATGAAAAATATATTATTTGATTAAAGGATCCCTGGGCCATAGTTTCTGTCTACATCGTCTCAGGTTGTGTTTAATATTGTATACGAGTGCTATCATGGCTGGTAGAACACTAGGTTTACAAATGAGCTTAAAAACTTGAGTTAGCTCAATGCTAACAACTAGCTAACGATTAGCCGCGTTAGCACACCGATAAAAGTCAATATTGATTTGTGGGACATAAATTTCTGTTTATATTAAAAAGTGTGCATGCACATCCAGAAGTCAGAGGTGTTGGTTAAAATAAAACGTGAATGAAAAAGGAAAAATACCCCCACACTGTTACTGCTGCTCCCAGTGAGTTTATTTCACAAACACAGTGTGTGGGTATTTTTCATTCACATAAATTACTGTTGTCAATAAAATAATACCAAAACGAACATTTGTGTGTGTCACACAAACATGCTAGGAGTAAATAAATCACTGCAAATCCCAATTCCAAGTCCTGGTTAAGTTTAGCTGCTAGGTTAATGTGAGCAACCCGGCACAACCGATCCAGTACCCTTGCTACGACCAGAGAGTGCTCTGCTTGGTACACGGCCCCTGGCGAAGATTTGCCGAGGCAAAATTTGCGGAGTTTAGGCTGTGTGGAAACCGAGCGTAACAGAGTTGACAAAGTTAGCTAACAAGCTAGTTCTGATATTGGGTGTGCTAAGGGTTTAACATACCTAACGTGTCTGCTAGTGCGCGCACAATCGGTGACATTACAGGTTCGCACAAACTTGTCATACCAGCACACGACCAAATTCGGCAAAAGCGCCAATTTGACATCAGTAGATGGTGCTGTACAGCGAGATCACATTTGGCTACCGTAACTGGCAGGCAGTGAATAAGCCTATGCTTGTTGTTTGACTATACTGGGTTGTAGATTAA
Source organism: Sardinella longiceps (assembly GCA_027497455.2). NCBI lineage: Eukaryota > Metazoa > Chordata > Actinopteri > Clupeiformes > Clupeidae > Sardinella > Sardinella longiceps. The sequence continues at coordinate 22,496 of JAODXP020004589.1, read as the reverse complement.
GTTTATGGATTAAATGATGACAAATGATAAGTCTCTCTAACTTTCTGGTGAGTGTTTGCATTCAATCCCTGGAAGAATTTTAGGCATTTTGTCTAATGTTTTAGTCTGTAAAAACGTTGTGAGTGATGTTATGACAGAAGTAGCCTGGTGAATGCCAAACTTTGCAGAGTGAAATGAAATAAGAGCACAAAGGAGCATGGGAACTCCCAGGCTATGACGGAAGGATGACAGGGCTAAATTTAGCTTAACAAACAAGGTTTTAAAAACGGTTCATCCATGCTTTCATATGTTCATGCATTCGGCCACACCAATATAATTAGTTGGTTCCCGGATTTTTTCAGGAAAAATATGGAGCGAGCGAAATGAAAATTACATTAAAAGAAATGCTCTGAAGGTAAATTAGTGGTGGAAATGGAAGGCTTTACATAGAGAGGACAATACATTTTTGTTACACATTTCATAGGGTTCAATAGCTTAATAGCATTCATAACCATTAAGTATGATTGAAAATAAAAGGTTGAAACAGTCTTTACAAACACTGGCCTAGCAGGATCCCCCTCCACAGGCATGTTTCTTCATGTCTCATGCTGAAGTGAAAGGGGCTATTTGGTTAGTTTTCCACATCACGTGAACAAGATGCAGTCTTCAGTATTATAGCCATCAGCCAGTGTTTTTTTATGTTCGTAGTGAACCAACTTATCAAATCGGTGTGGCCCAAGCTGAAGATATAGTTATGTGTTAGCCTGCTGTTGAGAGCTGTCAGTTGTTTCATTGTTTTGTTGACTGTTTCCTGCAGAGTATTTATGAAAATAAGTAGGCTATATGATCCAGAATTTTTTTTCAAAGTGGCGGAAATGGGGCTCCATATTGAGCTCCTTGTCCGTCTAAAATAATTGACCTTTCGCCAGAGTTTGATTGACGGGCGTTCTGACCAATCAGAACGCTAACAATTGCGACTTCAAAAAACACATGGCTTTAGGCCCGACATTCATAACAACAGTCAACTGTCACTTGCGGTAGACGATGCAGATGGATGGACAACTCTAAACCTTCCCTAAACTCAAAACTGAGAACAGGACATAAAGGCAATGGATCTAACAGCTTGTCATACCCCAACAAAAGTAAATAAAATAATCAAGAGTTATTTCGCTTGTTTCTGTAATGTTTGTTATGCTAACAAAACTAGTGTTAGTTTAAATTCAGGGGCTACGTGATCTACCATTAGGCTACGTAACATTGTTTGTTATCAATATCTGAGGGATTTACTGACAATAAATGTAATAAATGCATCAATAAAGAAGGTGTTAAACTAAACCATACACAGATGAGACATTTAACAACCTTAGTGTCAGGGAAAAGATGTTATTGTTAGCATTGTCGCTAGCTAGCGATTATTAGCAAGCTAACGTTTAGCAACAAACAAGTGTTCAATTTATCACACTAACCTTCCGTAACTATTTGGCCAGAATATTAAAGTTGATAAGTCTGAAATAGGCTGCCAAATTTGATTTGTAACCCACGTAATTTAAGTTTACAGCACTGTAACCTAGCTGTTAGCCTGTGGTAGTAGCTGTAACAGATACTGTTAGGTTAGGGTGACCAGACGTCCCGGTTTGACCGGAACAGTCCCGGTTTTGACTAACTATGTCCCATGTCCCGGTGAACATGCGTCGGGACGCTAATGTGTCCCGGTTTTCAACCATCACTACCAAATTCCAGCAATGATCATATGAGTTTCACGGACAAACTATTTTACTAATTTTACAACAAATACAGCGCACTAGGAGGCTCCTTGGGTGCATATTCAAGTAAATCTTACAATCTTACAGCAAGTTTTAAATTATTAGGCTACCGTGAGTGGGATAATAGTCACATGCAGCGCGAGAACGGCAGTGAGACGGATGTGAAGGTGGGAGAGTGAGAAAGTGACATGATCAGTCTTGTGTTTTAGCCTATTTTTTTTTTTTTTTTTTTACAAAGGCAAGTTAACAGACAACCCTTAGGCTATCTCAATTATTTTGGCCAGTAGGCCTAATAGTTTAATGAAAGCAACTGAGGGCGAAGGGAAAACATACATTAAAAAAAAAAAAAAATCGAACCTTGGCCGTAGCTATTCTACAGGCATACAACACCCTATAGCCTATCTACACCGATCTTAGCTGATCTGAGTTTAACAGTTTAGATTCGGGTGACCAGACGATGGCCTGTCCCCGCCTGCACCTGTCCCCGAAAATGTCCCCGATTTTGGCCGAGTAGCCTACCGATAGCCTACCTCCTGTCCCAGTGGCACAGGTCCGGGGGGGGAAAAACACCCAGCCAGTTGCAACTGAGCTACAGTTTTAATCCATACCTTATAGAGTTGCCACCTGTCCCATTTTTGATTGGATCTTCCTTCTTTTTGGTTTTCTGACCAGAAAACTTACAGTCTCCCTCAACATCAACATTCATTTCTATTTTGTCCTCGCCAATCCATTTTGCGCATTTTACGCACTTGACGGAACCGCGGAAATGGGCTTTAAACTTCTTTGCCGGTTTAGCAAATGCAGGTCTTGGATTTCATTTCAGGGCTATATTTCTCAAACAGTTCAGCTGTCAACGCTATGTTCAGTAGGGTAGGATATAGGCCTAAGTTTTCTTTCTGTCACCCCAACGAATCTAAATGACAGACGAGTGGGCTAATTTTTTTTTCTTAAAAGGGCAACAGCATTAAAAAAAAACCTTTGATCTATTTGTTATTCTGTTGATATTATAACAAAGATGGTTAAAGGCTACATGTGCGTTCCCGTGCGCGTTCATTTACATGTCCCGGTTTTTGATCTCGAAAATCTGGTCACCCTATGTTAGGTTCTTTCTCTTGAAATCAACGTCACTTTCTTTTAACGTTATCAAGAATTGACGATGTTGTTGACATTTAGACATCGCAAAACGTTCGTCAAGTCAAATAGTAAGCTTAGTCTGCATTGCTAGTGGGTAAATATTTGACCTCAAATAAGCATTTTGGATTTGCTACTGGTAGAAGTTGGTGAGTTGGTAGTCAAGGGCGCTCCTGCCTCTCTGTGTACCCTGCGCTGTTTTTTATCATGTTTAATATGTGAGCCATCACTTTTATGCTATAGGTAATGTAGAACACTTTGACATATCAAGCATCATTACAAGTGAATACGTACAGCTTCCTACATGTCAGATTTTCTAAGTTGTTTATGGGTGTTTTGGCCATAGAATTGGCTGTAGAACGCCCACAAATGTCGGGCACAATGTCGGGCCACTCATAGAACCCGCCCGGGGACGTGTCTAGAACGCTTCTGGCGAAAGATCAATTCCATTTAAACTAAACATCACACCAGCCACCACAGAGGTTTAGAAAACTTTTCTAGAACCTGGGCACATGGCCGTAACTACAATAGAGGACAACAAGGTCCAGACCTCGGTAATCTTTCCGAGTCGAAAATAAGTTTGTTAAACATTCATCAGACGTGACAATTAATAAATCCTTTTGCGCTCGCCAGCACCGCAAAACATATCGTGGGTTTTGCTTCATTGTCTTTCGGAAGCCTTATAAGGGTATGTCTGCTCTTACTATAACCCACTACTGAGTATGTAGCCTACACGTCAAAGTTGGACCAGTTTCTAATAACTAGAAAACAAGAGACACTAGGCTCCCTGTAAGACTAACATCTTAAATTAATTGCGATCTATGTCTATCTATGACGGCCTTAATTCCCGAATTTCACCAGCTTGTAAATCAAACAAGGCTAATATCTTAACGAAAACAATGTAGGCCTACTAGAGACAACAAGTAAACTTTGTGAAGTTATCATTCAAAGACAAACATAGGCTATATTCGGCCGCATTTACTGTAACGTTAGGCTCAAAGCAGAGGGAAGAAAGAGGCTGCGGAGAAAGTCGTCTCATTTAAACAACTTGAAACACACATAAAAACAAACTAAAAAATCTCCAAAGTTCAATTACCCATCAGTCCCAAAGCCAAAGAGCGTGTTCGAGATGTGGGCGGAGCCTTCTGCTGCGCAGCCTGCTCTGCAGCGCTGCACTACACGTGGTACAATTTGGGTGAAAACCTGTCCAACATGGCAGAATGGGCGTTCTTTCTGCACGGCAGTAGCTGTCACATGGCCTTAAGATATCGCGGGAGCAAGTCTACTGCTGCGCAGCAGAGCAGCAGTTCAAACCTCGCTGCGTTCTGCTGCTCCTGCATGGAAACACCTCCATGACAATAAACTTCACCCTGATTGGCTTGAATCTCCTTTGCAAAAATGACGCATTTCTTGTTGTGGTTCCGTGCATAAACATTTTCCCAAAATTAAGGAATACTAACACAAATAATGTAGCTCTGTTCTTTGATGTTATTTTGTGACCATATGGCAAACATATAGAAACTTCAGAGTAATTCTGAATGGGCAACAAATATGTTTCGTATGCAAACATTTATTTAAAAAATCATAAAATTTATTTCAGCCAATTTCATGATTATTTTGATGAATATAAAGGTAATTCAAGCTTAATTTAATGCAAACAAAATTTGTCGACATCTCTTCCTTCTGTCACGCAGTGTTAACTCCCGTTTGATCACGCAGATCTCGGCGGTCATATCGCTTTTGCAAAGCTCATGTCGTACGCGCCTAATGTTTGTAGTAATCCAGTTTGATCGTTACTTAGATCCCAAACAAAAAGCAAAACATGCGCACAATGGGACGTACGTGAGCTCTTGCAAAGTGGCTTCCATCAAAGAAACTTTCCGACACTGATCTGCTATTTCCAGCCCACGTATCCAGAAATAATTTTGATAAATTATAGGCCTATTTATCACAGAACAGGCTACAGTCAGTAGACTTTCTGCCTGGTAGTGAGATGGATAACGCAAATATTTTTTAATGCTGCCTGTGATTTATTATTTTTGCACATTAAGTCTAGGCTACAGTGTAAATTAAGGGTAGCCTACTGGTAAGTGGATCTGTCGTAAAATAGCCTATCAACCACAAAAATAGAATAAGCCCAATAACACTGTCGGAACTTTAAGAATGAACGATATTTTTCATTCCGAACCGGTCCATCACAATGTATAGGGCGGCTGTATGTCTCACTATTTGGCACAGAAAACTAATGGCCTTTAAACCGTTAAACATAGCCATCAACTTGCAACCCAGCTAAGGTTATCTTGGATTGCTTCGTTCAAACTGGCACTCGTAGCAGACTCACAGAGGGAAGAAAGAGGCTGCGGAGAAAGTTGTCTCATTTAAACAACTTGAAACACACATAAAAACAAACTAAAAAATCTCCAAAGTTCAATTACCCATCAGTCCCAAAGCCAAAGTTTGTAGTAATCCAGTTTGATCGTTACTTAGATCCCAAACAAAAAGCAAAACATGCGCACAATGGGGCGTACGTGAGCTCTTGCAAAGTGGCTTCCATCAAAGAAACTTTCCGACACTGATCTGCTATTTCCAGCCCACGTATCCAGAAATAATTTTGCTAAATTATAGGCCTATTTATCACAGAACAGGCTACAGTCAGTAGACTTTCTGCCTGGTAGTGAGATGGATAACGCAAATATTTTTTAATGCTGCCTGTGATTTATTATTTTTGCACATTAAGTCTAGGCTACAGTGTAAATTAAGGGTAGCCTACTAGTAAGTGGGTCTGTCGTAAAATAGCCTATCAACCACAAAAATAGAATAAGCCCAATAACACTGCCGGAACTTTAAGAATGAACGATATTTTACATTCCGAACCGGTCCATCACAATGTATAGGGCGGCTGTATGTCTCACTATTTGGCACAGAAAACTAATGGCCTTTAAACCGTTAAACATAGCCATCAACTTGCAACCCAGCTAAGGTTATCTTGGATTGCTTCGTTCAAACTGGCACTCGTAGCAGACTCACACCATCACTTCTATTTCGCCACTCTTTGCTTTAATAAAAGGTAGTGAACAATTTATCAAGGAAGATTAACTCCGAGGAGAAAAGGTGTTGTACACTCCTCACGCTGGCAGTTGGAGACTGAATTCGTTTTTAGCATTCTAGCATGCTTGTCTCACAAGTTATTTCTAATGTTACCGAGTTGCAGATCCTAGCAAGACGGATAGCTCCTTCATCCTCCTAACTCCTGGCCAAGACAAATCATTTTATGCTCATAAATTAATGGCAAACATAAAACCCATTAGCAAGATTCGTTACAATATCATCATGATTTACTTGTGTTTCCTTGGTGCATGTCAATAAAATCGAATTCTATTAAATAGTTTAGTGATTAGTGTGTTGTGAGGAAGCTTAGAGAGGTTACATGGTATTTTCTTTCTTTATTTCAAACATGTAAAAAAAAACACGTCTCACTGGATTTGAACTTAGATTCAAAAGTCAAACGTTGTTCTGAGCGCAAGTCTGTGACCATTGTGCCACGCTTTTGCCTCAATATTAGAGACAGTAACAAGACTAACCCCAAGTAGTCTATGTCCTGCATAAGCCACCTGATGTTTTTCAAGTTGTGCAACAACTTGCTACCATGACTTTTGTCGTATTAGCGATAATATTCTTCAGTGGTTGTACCCAGTTATGCACTTTGCTGTCTATCATAGCGCAATCGCGCGCACCTGTGGTCTGGTAGCGTATCTTCTTTCGGTAAAGTAATTCCAAAACAACTGGTGACCCACTGTCACGTTATGAAAAATGTCTACAAAATACTTCAGTGAGCACTTGTAGGCAGATTTATATCTATGTTTCCGTTGGACATGAGTGATGCAGTTGACAATAATGGTCAGTCGTATCTTGTTGAGCAAACATGGTAACATAGTTGAACGTTGTTGCACATAACTTGAAACACGTCAGACTATAGGCCTATACAGGACCTCTACTTGGGTGAAGTGTTGTTATTGTTGCTAAAATATAGGCGTAAGCGTGGTACAATGGTTAAAAAATTGCGCTGGGACACCCTTCTTGTCCTTTGAATCCTGAGTTCGAATCCAGTGAGAGACGTTTTTTTTATGTATGAATCAAAGAAAGAAAATACCACATACCCTCTCTAAGCTTCATCACGACACACTAATCACCATACTATTTAATACAATTTGATTTTATTGACATGCACCAAGGAAACATAAGTAAATCATGATGACATTGTAACGAATCTGCTAATGGCCATGCGGCTAATGTGTATTCATGACATCTGGAAAGGCTAGGAAACCAGTAGGTGGTGAAACCAGACGGCTTGTTACACCGGTCTCCTATTGGAGTTGGGGAAGAAATGTCGGCTAGCATGGCCAACAACAAAATCAATTTCCGAAGTAAAAAAAAAAATCAAGTCCGGCTACTTCTGATAAGTACAAACGGTGTTGGATGACCATAAATCTCAGCCTAGTAAGTAAGGCTAGCTTTACACGACAACATTCTGAACACAATCTGCAAAAGTGGCGTTGTGTTGCCACTTTCTATTTCGCGTTTAGACAAGCGTCTTTGGGTGGAAATCTGCATGCACACGGTGACGCAAAAGTGTGTGAAATTTGATGTAGTGTTCATGCCAGGTGGCTAGGTGGTACTGTGAAGCACTGGTATAAAACAACACCAAGAGCAACACCAACCCATATGCGTTGAAACTTCCTTCTCCCTGTAGTAGCGCGAAATAGCCGACCGTCAAAAACCAAAACATGGCGAAGAAGCGAGGTAAGGCAGACAACTGCCGTAGGTAATTAATTCGCCTTCTCTGTTCTCAGTAATTCCGGCTTATTTGCTGAAAGGACTCCTGAATAATGCAGCTAATGCCACTTGAATGTCTGACTGATGGAAATAATCCAACATGTTTGTTAATGTTTGGCTGTACTGCACATGGTTATGAAGTCAACGCGTATGCAAGGATAGCCAGGGTGAGCAGCTCAGACCACACTTTTGCGTTTTCAACCCTTTTGACGGGAACGCGACGGTGGAGCGTCTTTAAGATTTCCACTCTGGAGGGTGGGTTCATTTTTTTGCGTATTTAAGCCCCAAAACTCCCGTCGCCGTCTAAAAGAAAGGCACATCTGATAAAGTATTTTGTCGGTTTCACCCGGGAGCGTCGTCGTGTAAAGCCAGCCTAAGATTATTACATATATTTCGCTATGTCACATTAGACCAGCCACTTCAATAGAAACTTCATGACAGTAAGAATCTAGCTACAAGCATGACGGAGAACACGCTTCATGAACTAGCATCGAGTGAGTGACGCAGGACGTAAAGTCAAGCCCCCGGGCGAAATGCCTTGAATTTAGTGACTCCCAGGCAGGGAAACAAGTCACAACTGCTATTTCCGTTTGACCCAGGTTGATCTCCTCCATCGCCCACGATCGGAACACTACTCGAACTGCTATGGCAATGACACATACTCTGATCCAGTGTGAACTGCCTAAACTTCTCCGATTTACGTCTGCACTTTGCTAGCGGCATATTTAGCCATGTCATTAGCTTTCTCTACTTCTCCCTATGAGTTTATTCTCATCTCACATCCAAAGTGACACACTGCCACCCTCAGGATCAATTTGGAACAACAATTTTCGATGTAGAATTCTGATATTTACAGACAAGGTTCCCTAGGTCTTTCTGTAGCTCGCCCCATTAAAAAACGCAGTTGACGTCTAACGGTCGGTTTCCACAGGGTGAAAACTCAGCGAATTTCGCCAGGCGAATCTGGGGGCGTGTACCAAGCAGAGGTCGTAGCAGGGTGTCTGGGTCGGTTGCGCCGGGTTGCTCACATTAACCTAGCAGCTAAACTTAACCAGGAGTTAGAATTGGGATTTACGGTGGTTTATTTGCCCCTATTATGTTCGTGTAACACATGCAAATGTTCGTTTTGGTTTTATTTTATTGTCAACGGTAATTTGTGTCCCACAAGTCAATATTGACTGATACCAGTGTGCTAACACGGCTAATCGTTAGCTAGTTATTAGCATTGAGCTAACTGAAGTTATTAAGCTCATTTGTAAACCTACAGTGTTCTACCAGCCACGATAGCACTCGTATACAATATTACTCGTATACCATCATTCATGAATTGTTTCATCAGAATTATTCCTGTTTCTTATCTCTTTTTATTATTTATGCTTTTAATCAACTATTTATTGTACCTTGTCATTATGCATTTGTCACCTGGGTTACATTACAATCAAGGTATTTGGTATTAAATTAAACTAGACAACCGGATCTATCCATTGGTATCATTGGTAACAAAATTGCTAGAGAATGAGAGGGTTCAATTTCAGTATAAAAATCGCCTAGATTTAGGCAAGGGAAATGTCTTTATCTAGTGTTAAAGGCTGAACTTGCAAGATCATCATAATATAGACTTATAATTTGCAGAGATAAGTTTTAAACCTGATCTCATAGAACTCTGTGAAATGAGCACAATTTTTAAAACTGTAATCTGTGGTGGGAGCACATTATTGTAGGCTAGACTTGATTGATTGGAGCACTTAAATCAAACCCACTGGACACAACTCACTCACTGAAATAAAATATATTTTCTCCAAACACAATCGGTGGCAGGTTAAACTTGACACAAAGTCATAACTAGCCTAAAGAATTTTGTGCTAAAAAAAGACAGCTGCATTCAGCATTGCTCAGTGTTGTAGCGTATTAGGAAGGAAGGAGGAGCTGTGTCTCATTCACTTTCAGTGGGTGTGATTTCTGTGTTTCCATCACAAAAAAAGTCTAAATTGATGTGCTCCCACCATTGCATTTTAAAGAATTGTGTTCATTTCACAGATTGCCTTTCCCTTTACTGTGGCAGCTATGCATATAATCGTGTATCTACAATAAATGAGTTTAGCAAAGTCAGTAATGAGCAGTTACACTATTTCATTAGATCTATGATGAAAATTTTTCATCTCGGACCTCGGTAGTTTCAAAATGCTACGGCCATGCCTGGGCGTGAAGCCCATAGAAATGGCTTGTGTATTTAATGCAATTTCCGACCATTTAGGCTGAAGATAATAATAGCAGGCTACCGTTTGTTTTAAACTGCACTTTTTTCCCTTACCAGCCATAGGTATACAAAAGTAGCCTAACTAATGCAATATCGAAGACATAGCTCATATTAACCTGATGAAAACTAAGCCAAAGTTAATAGAAATCTTCATAGCATCAAAACAATGTGTTAATGTCTTTGTTTCCGTGAATGTTAGATGCATTCCATGGCCGCTCTCTGGCGTGTTGTGACTGGTGGACGCCTGCAAAAGAAAGCTACCGCTCTCTGACAGTACCAATGCGGGAAAAAACACAAGATTGGTGGTCGTGGAACGCGAGTCGTTTGGCCAAAGATTTATTTGTTGTGATAGCAAATGGACTACCGTCCGGTTCAACATTTGGATTCGGGAGACCTCCCAGGAAAACTCAGTAGCTGCTTGAAGTGATTAGTAGGTGACATTTTTATGCCTTTTGTGTAGGCCTGCTTTAAAGAAGTACAACATTTCATACTTGCCTTCTGTGTAGCTTATAAGGTACATTTTAGATGATAAGTGGCGTAGGAAGGCATCTGAGAGGTGAGAAAACAACTGGTGTTTCTTCAGAAGATGAAGACATATTCTGCAATATAACAATAAATGGGTTTACATGGAAATGTTTAATTAGAAAAATACCATTGGCTTAGCCAGAATAAACATTGTATGTTTTAAGCACTTCCTGAAAGTTCCTGGAAAAAAGTCATAGGCATTGTCATTATCAGTGTTGGTAACTAATTTTTACAGTCAATGGATGTACCGCATGGCGTACCGCCGCTCAGTTCTGCACATTTTCTGCATACATATGATGCTTGTCAACTTGTTTGTATCTCTCTCATGTTATAAATGTGTGTCTGCATGAGTGAGTTTGCTTTTGTGTACAAGTATAAGAGTGTGTGTGTGTGTGCTTGTGTGTACAGTATGTAGTGTGTGTGTACGTGTGTGTGTACCCGTGCGCATGTGTGTATGTAGTTATATATGAGCACTATGGCAAGCCGTTCAGGAAAAAAACCTTGAATATATTGAATGAAACTCCGAATATATTGAATGAAAGAAAACCTTGAATATATTGAATGAAGTCCCGAATATATTGAATGAAACTCCGACTATATTGAATGAAAGAAAACCTTGAATATATTGAATGAAACTCCGAATATATTGAATGCAGTCCCGCATATATTGAATGAAACTCCGAATATATTGAATGAAACTTGCCTCATCCAAGGTCAGTGCCGGCGGCCATCTTATGTGTGTCACAAGTATGGAAATGCCTGTGACCAGTCAGTACCGCTTGGGTGGAGTGGTTGGCAATGAATGAGTAAATGAAGCAAAAAATAAATTACAGTTTTATTAATAATTTCATTGATTGCAGCTGCAAGGTAAAATAGTTTAGTTAAGTCACAGTCAGTTATTTTGGCCGAGTAGTAATTAATGCAGCCGCGTTACCACCACCAGTGAGCAACACAGGAAGCGGCGACGATCCCACTGAAGCTAGCTGCTACGCCAACCTTCAGTGGGATCGTCGGCACTTCTAGCTGCTTCAGTGGGATCGTCCCCGCTAGCTAGCTGCTACGCTAACCTTCAGTGGGATCGTCACCGCTAGCTACCAGCTACGCCAACCTTCAGTGGGATCGTCGCCGCTTCCTGTGCTGTACAGGTGGTAACGCAGCTGGATTGCTACTCGGCCAAAATAACTGACTGTGACTTAACTAAACTATTTTACCTTGGAGCTGCAATCAATGAAATTATTAATAAAACTATAATTTATTTAATATTTTTGCCTCATTTAGTCTACTCATTCACTCCACCCAAGCGGTACTGCCTGGTTATAAGCTAAGTTGATGTGGGCTCTTGAGACCAACACTCCATAAAAATTTCATCATCCTCAATGTCACGGGTCATATTCGGAGTTTCATTCAATATATTCGGGACTTCATTCAATATATTCGGAGTTTCATTCAATATATTCAAGGTTTTTTTTCATTCAATATATTCGGAGTTTCATTCAATATATTCGGGACTTCATTATATTCGGAGTTTCATTCAATATATTCGGGACTTCATTCAATATATTCAAGGTTTTTTTCCGGAACGGCTTGCCATAAAGCACGTATGATGTAAATGATCATTTGAATTTTGTAACCCAGTAACCATTCACGTAATAGCACTATCTACAGGTCAATGGTTGTACAGTCATTAAATGTACATATAAATTCATTTATTTTATAGCCCCCCATGGATGAAATTCCACAAAACTTGACATATTCCCACAAGATGTCAGGTTCATCATACACATTAAATTTGGTGCAGTTTATTCATCTAATGTAAAGATAGGGGCAATTAAAGCAGTATAATATTGCATTTTAATTTTTTACCAGGGGGGTGCAAATCACAAATGATTGGTTATATTGGTTATAAGTTGATGTGGGCTCTTGAGACCAACATTCCATAAAAATTTCATCATCCTCAATGTCACGGGTCAGGTAGTTTTTTAGGAAAACTGCATTTTTGGGGTTTCGCGGGGGGGCCACGCAAAGATGGAGTGGCCCCCGGGGACCAAACGAAATTTTTCCGTAAAAGTCTACAGGGGCTACATGCCCACCAAGTTTCATGTGCCCCGGTGTTACGGTGTCCCGGGAATCGTTGACCAAAAATTCAGGAAGTAGATGACGGGAGAAAAAAAAAAAAAAACTTTGACAATCATTATATGACCGCTACGCTTGCTACGCAGCGGCGGTCATAATAACGGCGTTAAGAGTATAACGGCTTACCAATAGCGTTTTTTTTTTTCCTTCAGTAAAAAGCAATCAAATGAATTACTGTTTCCATAGTCATAACACCGTTCCTGTTACCGTCAATGGAATGCTTCATGTTACTATAGCTATATTCGCACTGATTGCTGCCTTTTTTTTTCAGACCAGTGCATGCGTCTGACACAAGAGCATACAGTATGTGCCGTGCACTTTCTTTTTTTTTAACTCGCTGAGTTCTCGTCACACAGATAGGCCTCGTCCAAGATCAGAGGTTTGCAACCCTGATACTCATGTCTTGTGTGTTAAACAGTTCGGTGACTTAATATCAAAAACAATATGATACATCTCCTCCTCTGTCTATCGAAGGGACAAGCCTGTCGAGCTCTATTCAAACAATTTAAAACTGAGATCCTACCGATAAGTGAAATTTCCAAACTTATTATTGTCTCCAAGCTTCACCAAGGTGTTCACAGGCCATTTGTGTCTATATCATATGTCAAACTTCTCCCTCTTGCACTTCAGTAAAGAGCAGGGGTTTTAAACTCCTGGCGCACGGGCTGGGTTGGTTGAAATTCTTCTCCATCACGCTACTCGCAGAGGTTTAATCACACAAATTATAGGGGCATCATTGGAATCTGCACAAACTGACTTTCCAACAGTGCTAGTCGCTAGTTTCTATGATTAACGCTTCTCAAGATAATTTGTGTTGAATTTATATCAAAATTAAGGTCACCAATACAGCTCTGCATCCATGTCATACATTTTTCTCTGTATCTCACAAATTCTTAACTTAACCATGGCATGCATATCAAAATAAACAGGAGATCCTACTGATTACAATGGTATATAGCAGTCATCTGATTATGATTAGGTTCCAGAGTAATTCAAATCTTGAAATCATATAAAATTTCTGTATCATCTGTAACCCTCGCATCCCAAAATAGATGAATTCTTTTCCATATTGAAAGTTCTTTTTAGCTCCCTGTTTGTCAGGACTAACTTTTAACTAAATGTTTGTCAGGCCAGATGCTAGAAATGCTGTTTCAGGATCCACAACAGCAATAGATAGTAATAAAATTAATATTCTTACATATCGACTACATCATGCTCTATTGTTTTCAGGGAATTTGAAAACAAGTGAACTCAAACACCTTCTGAAACTTCTGAAATTACGTCTTATGCGAGAGGTCAGTAGCCTATTCATTCTGATAGGTCTCTTCTTTAGGTCATTTAAACAGAGTGGCACTCTCTACAAAAAACTGCACGTAGGCCAATGCCATTAGCAGAGGATGGTAATAATAAAGGACCATGCATCTCCAGCTTGCGATCTGCAACTTTGGACTGTGCACTCGTATGTTACCGACGTTTTCCACCGCGTAATCAAACCATGCCAAAGCCAAAACAGTAGCCTACATTCGTAGCTGCAGCCTCAAGCTTCACATTTTTGATTACTTCACTCTAATTTATTGTGCAGGTAGCCTGTGCACAACTCCATGTCCGTAGGCTTTATTCCAAACATGAAACAGCTGAAGGTGACTGTCTAAATTATGAACTTACTGTTGTGTATTGGATAACGTTTAACATTGTTGGACAGCCAAAAGTGGGGATGTATGATAAGGACAGCTCACTAAGGTAGGCTATCAAATCTGGCTTGACTAATTTAGCATACTGTTATGGCCTCATTTCTGTTATCTCGTACAGCAGTTAGAAGAGATTGATTTAAAATGACCCTCGACTTGCCCTGTTGAGTAATCCGAGTCCATCTGAATTAATTCTTAATGGGTTTTAATGATGTTTTTTGGAAGTTAACTAGCATCACCTGGCTGGGTGCTCATGTTAGCTAGCGACAGTGCTAACGAATTTACAAGTAGGCAAAATTTTCGTCATTAGATAGACGTAGTTAAATGGAGCACACCCTTTCTTGTTATTGGTAATAACAGCAATCACTGTGCTAAGCCACAGAAGCTCAAATATAAAGTTAAGTTAAGGCTAACTTTACCACAACAAACAGTAGCCTACCGAAGCAAGCCTGTCAGGGGTATGGAGGATTCAGGTTAATTCATAGACGCTGGATGCCGATCTTAGTTTACTCGTCACCCACAGCATGTGGTAACTTCTCCCAGAGCCCAAATTCTCTGCTTCTCCCAAGAAGACGAAATAGAATTCAACTGATTGTGACAATACTGATGACTTTTCCCCATTTACTCCAATGTTAAGGTCATGGTGACGTATGCAAAATGCGGAAACAAAAGTTATGGAACGTTGAAATCCCAACGAGGCGTTTTTTGTCAGTAGATAAATACGGCTCCGCGGTAGAAAATTACTCCCCCTAGAGGATACTTTGAGACATATGACTTCTGTCTACCTTATAAATGCACTAAAAGCTATTTAACACACTAAAGGACATGAAAAAGCTGGAAAAGCATGATAGGGCCCCTTTAACTAATGCTAGCTTGTCAGATGCCAGAGAATACAGCCTACATACCTTGAAAAAATGTCAGCTTTCATACATTGTGGCGTATCTTCAAACAAAATTTGAGATTGTATTCCTTTTGTCCTTGTCCAGATGTAGTTGTAGAAGTGGGTCACCCGCTGGTGTAAAGTTGAGGGAGTATTTGTATCATTCATGTAAGCATCTATAACCTGTTATGAAATAGAAAGTCATATATGAAAAGCCTACACTTTGGAAGATGCACCTCGACTGTTTCTGCATAGCTTGGTTGTCACATGCTGATCTGTTATGTATATCATTCTGGCCAGGAGGTTTATCTCTACTACTTTTTGTTCACCTGATATGGGGAACCATTCAAAAATGTGAACATATTTTGAGAGTTGAATTTCAATTTCAAACAACTGTAATGCAATGATTCAAATAAATCTTGAAATACAATTACTAGATTTTTCCCGAAAACTTTTAACATTAAAAAAAGAGGAGTGCCCATGGGTACCTCTTTTCCCCATCTTTTTCTAACTTATTTATGGGTCTTTTTGAAGAACAACATATTTATTCAAATCATCCTTTTAAAGACATGACATTTTTGTGGAAAAGGTACTTGGATGATATTTTTTGCCTTTTCAAGGGCTCATTAAATGATCTAGAAATGTTCTTTTCCGTAACACTTTATTTTAAGGTTCACATATTAGCCACTAATATATACCTAATTAATGCCTGTAGTAGTGACTTGTAAGGCATGTGTTAGGCAACATTAATCATTTGTTAAGCGTGTATTCACAAATGTCTTGTTAATGACTAATTAGGCCTTTATTCCTGATATAATCCTAATAATGCCCTAATAAGCCTTCATCTCTACATACTAAGTATTAGTAAAATAGAATATGTATAACCCACTAGTATACTGTCTGAATAAATCCAGAATAGTGTCAGAATTCCTGACTAGTAAGTACTGCATAGGTATTACTGATGATGATGTGCTTCCAGCAACCTGGGCAGTGACATACAGCAATAACGTTGAGCTACAGTATACTTGCTTATTCTACAAGTGTTTTTCCACTATTCTGGATTTATTCAGACAGTATACTAGCGGGTTATACATGTTCTATTTTGGTAAGTACTTCTACTTAGCAAGTAGAGATGAAGGCCTATTAGGGCATTATTAAGATTATATCAAGAATAAAGGCCTAATTGACCTTTCGCCAGAGGCGTTCTAGACACGCCCACCACCATTGTGGGCGGGTTCTGTTGATAGGCCCGACATCTGGCCCGACATCTGCCCGTTGACAGCTGATTTGAAAACCTAGGTTACCGGTGTCATGGAAGTTGGGAAGTTGCAGGATATTCCGGATGATTTTAGCTTGAATTATTTGTCAACAAGTATATCTTTAAAGAAAAAACAAAAGGCGCATGGATTTATAGCTGGGTCTTACATCCACAGCATATTTATCAGCAAAAATACGTCAGGTATGCCTATAGCCTATCGATACATAATGCCTAGGTTTAGTTCTCCCTAGGTTAGCATGGTTTATAAATAGAAATAAATAAGCAGGAATTGGGTATTTTAAAATGACCTAAACATTTACGATTAGCATCTGTTTTGATATTATAGGGACAGTCAGCGTCAGGGGAGAAGTTTATCCCAGCCAGCGTAAGGCTGATGCACGTCATGTGGTCAATATTGAGATCGACGATAGAGAGAGAAAGCTAGTGGATTCCCACTGCAAGTGTCAACAAGGGTAAATACGTTCAGGGTGATGTTGCCTACTAAAGCTGATGCTGTAGGCCTACTGAAAACCTACTCATGTCGTGCATTTAACTTATGTATCGCGTCTATCTGAAAATTGTTCCAGTGGTGATGGCAGCTGCTCCCATGTTGTTGCCGTGATTTACTTACTCGAGCAGTGGAAGATAACCGGTCTGAAGGATGTCCCGACGTTGTTGTCATGCACAAGTATGCCTCAGCAGTGGGACAAGCCAAGGGGAGAGAAGATTGTGCCTGAACCAGTATCTCTCATGGTTATGTCAAACCCGTCCAATGTTGCCAGAAAAAGACGCCCAGTCATGGCAAAGTTTATAGACAACAGGTGTGAGCACTCGTAGGATAGGCTACTTAAACGCTAATTTCATTCAAAGACAAATCAGATGAAGTTGCAAGTTGTTATTTATTTTACATTTTCCAATGTTAGTCTATTTACACAACTATTACTATTTACATAATATACAATTATCCACCAGCAGTAGGTGGCTACAAGCTAAATAAATAAATACAAACAAACAAACACACACACACACACACACACACACACACACACACACACACACACACACACACACACACAGTAGCCTATATTAAAAAACAAAACAAAACAAAAAAAACATAAGGCTATCATTGTATTCCAGGAAAATATCTGTTGAAGCAGAGGATGTGCATGTCTTGAAAAGGCTCAAAACTAGCCCCATCTCCTACCTAGTGGAGGAGAACACACACACAACAACATACACGGACACTCCATTTGGCCCAGCACCAGTCGGTTCTCCTTTGTCCTATCATGTAAGTGCTAGCCTACTTTTTTTATTTATTTTTTTTTTTATTTTCAAACATTCATACACACTTGCCTACATTAGCTCACATAACTCACACACCCACACTAGTTCACTCCCACTCATGCACACTCTACATTAGCTTACACCCAATCATGCACACTCTACACTAGCTTACACCAAATCATGCACACTCTACACTAGCTTACATCCAATCATGCACACTCTACACTAGCTTACACCCAATAATGCACACACATCTAGCTCAAGTAGCCTATTTGATAAGAAAGTTTAGAAAGTTTGACACGAAGCAGCAGACAAACCAGATCTGATTAATAGATCCGAATAAAGACAAATCAACTCGCTGACTTAGGATTTTGAAAGACTTGATACGAGCAATAGCCCTTTCAACGTGTACACGGTGGCGAGCAATCTTCTCTGTGGCTTTGATCTCTGCATTGGTCATCTGGCTTGTACTCCGGGCAAAGGGGGGGATGTTTAGGTGCAGGCCCAGTTTTCCCACTTCTTCCTCAATGCGAAACCCTTTATCCACCATAATCCCATCCCCTGCCATTACTTTCCCTTCAATTAGTAAACTTTGCAGTGTTTTTAGAAGGCCACTTTGCCGGGTAATGTCCTTATCTGATATAGCCCCTGAAAACAGCATTGAAGCAAAGATGATCCCACCCCTTGGTTCAATTCCCACAAGTCCCTTAAGTGTATTGCATGATTTGTAATCACTGTAACACTGGCTTTGTCTGGTCAGGGACTTTGGCCGCTGAATTTTGATTTCTGTCCCATCCAGTATGAGAATTGTGTTGGGGAATTCTTCTCTGAATTGTGTTGGCATCATGTCAATAATTGTGTCACGGTGTGGCCACATGTTGACAGATGAGCAGCGAAAGAACATGTAATTGATCCAGTTAGCGAAAAGAGAGCTTGCATCTTGATGAGATATACAGAATAGGCTTCCCAGGTGAACATAATCAAAATTTTGTCTCAATTTAGTCATTACCAATAAAAGCTGATCTTCCATCGACATTGTTTGTTGAGCCCCCACTTTACGTGTCATTTCAAATGGCAAGTCTCGTACCCTGGCTGGAATCAGAAAGTCGTATAACACTGAAAATTGTTCTTCTGTTAAACCTGTATAATAAACACAGCTGTTTTTGTGTTTGCCTTCTCGAAGAAAAGATAGGCCGAAGTGCAGTTCATCTTTGGTATTTTTGGAGTTTGACTGTTGTTCGAGCCTCAGAGTATCATTTTCAAGAACCAATTTTGCCACTTGAGTCTTCAGGGCATCATTTTCTGCAGCCAATGCAAGCATGTCCAGTAGCTGAGTTCCTGAAATGACAAAGTTAAAAAAAAAAAAAAAAAAAATCAATATATTGCAATACTAACAGCACATTTTCATTTACAGGGACCACTGATTGAAGCAATAGCTGAGCCAAAAGACACAATGACATGTGGAGATTTTGATTATCCTAAAGAGGACCACTTTGATGACGCAATGAGAGAGGAGCTAAATAAATACTGTAGTGAATGGACCAACATAACAACAGACAAGGCAAAAGAAATCGAGAGCAAAACTAGATTGCAAAATCAATGCAGTTTTTGGTATGAGGAAAGGTCAAAACGCATCACTGCATCTAACTTCGGAGCCATTCTCAATAGAAAAAAACACATCAACGAAAGTTTCATGCGTAATACCTTCACCACGACCAATATCAGGTCTAAACCAACATCATATGGTCAAGCAAATGAAAAGCATGCCAAAATCATGTATGTCAGACAAACAGGTTACCACTTACATGCAATTGGATTAGTAGTGAATCCACTCTGCCCATTCTTGGGTGCATCTCCTGATGGAGTTGTATGCAGAGATGGGGAGAGTGGACTCATTGAAATTAAATGTCCTTATGCTGCACGAGACTTAACAATGAGAGAAGCAATAGAAAGACTTAACCCTTTCTGTTTGGAAATGAAAGAACACGAAATCTCGCTGAAAAGGTCTCACACATACTACTATCAAGTTCAAGGGCAGCTATTGCTCACAGGTGCTCCATTTTGTGACTTTGTTGTTTACACCAAAAGTGACCTGCATATTGAGCGAATACAGCCTGACATAGCAGTCATGCAACACCTCCTTATACAGTTGGTCAAGTTCTATGTGGAACATTTCAAGGCATTCTGTTCCAGAAAATAAATAAGTATCATAAGATGGCATACCATCATCAGCATCATTATGTTGACCTTGGGTGTTGGGTGCCACAGTCTGTGCTGCTGTGTCACTATGGGTGTTGGGTGCCACAGCCTGGTCAGTGTCACTATCATCTCTGAAAAGAGGGAAGCACATGAGAAACACTTGTTGCATTTGTGTAGATCTGATCTGACAGTGTACTTTCATGACCTTGATTACAACATACATCTACTTACAGTGTTAAATGTAATAAATTGCATCAATCAAATGTTCAACCTTGTATTACATTATCATTCATAATAGATATTTTTTGGTACTTTTTTATTATTATTGTGGTCCCTGTCCTCCCTCCAGAACTACACCATGCATACCCTGGATATCTGGTGGGAGTTACATTTGTTTATCCACCCGTCATGTGACTATCCAAATTAATCCTGAGAAGGTACCTTACCCAATTTAATTGTCTGATAAGAAGGATACTTCAAATAGCCTAGATGCTACGGTTACATAGTGTTGCAAAAAATGTTCACCTGATGTTTTCAGTATCCTCTGGCATATCATCAAGTAGTTCTAGGCTTGATGATGTCTCAGGTTGATGCCTTTCCTTAGGTGGACGCCTTGCTTGGATAGGGCGATCATGCGTCAACGCTGGCAGAGGATCTGGGTGCTCTGGTGTTGGTTTCCCAAAGAGGAAGTGCTAGAATATAATGATTAAAATTATTAACTTTCCATCTTGCATTACACATTGGTCTTCGAAGATTTCTTAAAACGAAATATTACACTACTTGGTTGGAGATAACGTAAATACACATTTCATTGTTGTTCTTACTGCAAGCGAATCGCCATAAAATACAACTTAGCCTCTAATAAGACTACTTCATTCCTACTTAAATGAAGGCATACTTGGCAAAAAGTTCGCTCTATAGTTTACCACTACGTCTTTAAGTTACATAAAGTTAACACATATGCCAACATAACGTAATCGTTAGTTAATATTTAATGTATGATAGAGTGCTAAGCTGTTTAGGCTCACGCTAGCTAACGTTAACGTTGTTCCTTGGATACCTATGCTTGGATACGGTGGCAGTTGTAGCCTAGGCTAACGGTTTATAGAGAGGATTTCAACGGTCAAAACGTTACAACATACAAAATAACGTTAAAATGGTCAACAACCTAGAAATTAAAAAGCTTACCTTTGAACACACGTAAAGATGTTTGGCCATTTGGCGTCTCCTCAGCTTGTTAATGTTCAGCTGGGCTTGAGGTCTCCCACACATACGCATCCAGCGCAAACATTTGTCAATATTTACCTCATTGCGCCCTAATTTGGGGAAGGGATAAAAGGTGATATTTCCGACTCTTTCGGGGTACCTGTTGTCGGTGTTACAGGTGCCATAACAGCACCTTTTTACCATTTTCCGTTTAACGTGTCAGTTCGTCAGTACAGTGTCTGAGGCGGCGAAGACTGTTTGTTTGTCGGGCCTAAAGACACATGACAACGAAGCTGATATTATCGGCGTTCTGATTGGTCAGAATTGCCTGTCAATCAAACTCTGGCGAAAGGTCAATTAGTCATGAACAAGACATTTGTGAATACACGCCTTAATGTGCCTTACAATGCACTATTAGAGGCATTAATTAGGTAGGCCTATGTATTAGTCGCTAATATGTGAACCTTAAAATAAAGTGTTACCTTCTTCTCCTATTTAAAGTGATGTTCAGAATACATTTATTTTTACTATGGACTATGGATGATAAAAGACAAATTTGTTTCTTGGACCTGTGAATTATCCATGATGGTGAACATCTAGGCTATACACTAATCTTTATAGGAAACCAACGTCTAAAAACTCTGTTTAGGGCAGACTCAGACCACCCTTCACATATCAAGAACAGTCTCCCTTACAGCCAGCTATGTAGAGTGAAACATTTTTGTAAGAAACCTGAAGACTGTGAAAACAACATGAAGGCAATGACTTATAATTTCATTATAAGAGGATAAAAACAATCCGTCCTAGATGAGGCTACCACTAAAATCAATGCAATACCAACATCAGATTTACTAAAAAAAATAAAGATAAAAAGTGATCAAATGGACACATTATTTTTTCAACAGAATATAGCAGGAGTTCAGAAGGATTAAAATCTATAATCAATAACACTGGTATATTGAAATCTGATTCTGAAATACATTCAAAAATTTTGATTCTCTCCCCTTAGTGGTTTACAAAAGGGGCAATAATCTGAGGGACCAATTGGTTCACCCACACCTCCTACCATGTGATCCTCCATTACAAAGAACTCTTACCCCCATACAAAATGGCAACTATCGTTGTGGCTCCTGAAGACAATGTAATTTTACATACCGATACTCTAGTTTCAAACACCCACACACAGGAAAAGAAATTCCCATGAGAGGAATTATATCATGCAACACAAAATCAGTAATTTATTTACTAACCTGTCCATGTGGGAAATGTTACGTTGGAAAGGCAACCACAGCATTAAAAACAAGAATTATCAAACAACCATAGCACGATTAGATGTAAAAATTTAAACTATCCAGTAGCT
>JAODXP020004587.1:10000-27500 GCA_027497455.2 Sardinella longiceps | reverse complement strand
AAATCAGTCATTTATAATATATACCATATCATATATCAATATATCAATACTTAAAATCAGTCGTGGACAGATATTTGTATTTATTGAAAACGTGTTGAATACTTTGTTTGCAAAGTTGACCCTAAATAGCCTAAATGTGGCTGTTTACATAACAAAACACTGTTAACCACTTTCTGTAGTCATTTGTTGTCATACACACTACAGTGCTATGTTGTAAGCTGTCTGCTGATGTTCCATATTTTTTGTGGTGGCATTTGGAGCTGTTTAGATGTTAAGATGTTTAGATGTTGAAAGTTCTGCCCTCATTGGTTAGTTGTTAGTGCTGTTTAGATGTTGAAAGTTCTGCCCTCATTGGTTAGTTGTTAGTGCTGTTTAGATGTTCAAAGTTCT
Organism: Sardinella longiceps; assembly: GCA_027497455.2. Classification (NCBI taxonomy): domain Eukaryota; kingdom Metazoa; phylum Chordata; class Actinopteri; order Clupeiformes; family Clupeidae; genus Sardinella; species Sardinella longiceps. The sequence goes on along the minus strand of JAODXP020004587.1, from coordinate 27,110 downwards.
GCCCTCATTGGTTAGTTGTTAGTGCTGTTTCTCTGGTCAAGGAAACCTACCTGGATATGGTATACACAGTATGACTTGCGTCTTCATAGCACTGCAGTTGACAGAAAAACTTTGAACATTCTAGATGATGATACCCATCCCCTTCTCTCTGAATTTGAACTACTTCCCTCAGGGAGGCGCTACAGATCACACATGGCAAGGAGAAACATATACAAACACTCATTTATACCAAACGCTATTTCCATGGTCAACAAACAAGCTAATAAGGTGTAGAGAGAACCAAGGGTCTGGAAGTGGTGCCAGACTTGTATATGAAGTGTATACTGGGAGGGGTGGCTGAGGGGAGGGGATGGATGCAATGATCTATGTGTGTGTGTGTGTGTGTGTGTGTGTGTGTGTGTGTGTGTGTGTGTGTGTGTGTGTGTGTGTTTATGTGTTTGTTTTGAGCAACAGAATGAATGTTTATTTGTGTTTTTATACAGTGAGACCAAAGGCAATTTTCCTGCTGGCATGACAATAAAGTCTATTCTGTTCTATCCTAATCTATTCTATTCTATTCTATTCTATAGATATTCTATTCTATTCTATTCTACTCTAGTCTAGTCTATTCTACTCTATTCTACTCTACTCTACTCTATAGAGCTCTTGTTGAGATGGACTAAAGTTGCCTTTTAAAGGATATTGGGCTGGTCCAAGTAAACCTCTCATGTTCATGCAATGTCTCCAACTTACAGTGATATGTATTAGTTTGCCATGAAGTTACTATATAAAACCATGGTGTGCCACAATGGACAAAAATGCTGTTCTTTTGTCCCAGTCCGGCCCTGAGTGTCTGCGGCCCTGTGTCAGTGTGTGTGTGTGTGTGTGTGTCTGTGTGTGTGTGTGTGACCCTGTGTGTCTATGTGTGTGTGTGTGTCTGCGGCCCTGTGTGTGTGTCTGTGGCCCTGTGTGTGTGCAGGGCCGCCGTTCCCCATACGCAGAGTACGCAAGGTGCGTAGGGCCTCAACCACTTGGCAGGGCCTCGGGGGGCCTCCAATTTTGAGCTTTACTAAAAAATGTCATGATAATAGTTACATTGCAAAAATATATGAATTAGTAATGAATAGGCCCATCATTTTTTGTTAAAAATTGCGTAACTCATCATACAATTCAAGCAAATTAACAGTTTTGCCTAATATACAAAGATAGTCCTACCCACCCCTATTCCCTGAAATGGTACATCCCAAATTGCGTCTTTGAGTTTGTTGTGTCGGCTTTGATTGAAGCAGCAAGCAGCAACGTTAGAAAACTGCAAATTGCAAGATTCTGCTGTGCAAATGTTCAGTAAATGTGTCAACATCGTTGACATCTAATAATGAAGAGACAGCATGAATCTGGTGCTGAAAAGCGAAAGAAAAAGAAGCAAAAAGACGCCCGTGCATCCCTGGCCGGTAAGTCCGTTTAGGCTAACGTTAATTGTTTTGCTAACTTAACGTTCAATGATGTTTTTTTTTTTTTTTTTTTTTTTTGGGGGGGGGGGGGCCTCCCTGACCAGTTAAGCTTAGGGCCTCCAAAACCTTAGCAGCGGCCCTGTGTGTGTGTGTGTGTGTGTGTGCGCATCATAGGATCTCATAAGAGGATGTGTGTTCTGTCAGTGGACTCTGGAGGTGTGTGTGTATGTGTGTGTGTGTGTGTGTGTGTGAGAGAGAGAGAGAGAGAGAGAGAGGGTGAGTTTGGTTGTTTTAAGTTTCTCTCAGTTATATGAAATTTAATTCAGTGTGACTAAAGACTCTAATCCCAAATGGACTTAGTGTGTGTGTGTGTGTGTGAGCGTGTGTGTGTGTGTGTGTGTGTGTGTGTGTGTGGAGTCATATATGGAATTTAATGTAGAGAGACTAAAACCTCTTTAGCTCAGTGCTAAATGACCCAAAGCCACCATAAGGCAGCAACAGCAAACAGATGTGTAGCCTACCTGTGTGTGTGTGTGTGTGTGTGTGTGTGTGTGTGTGTGTGTGTGTGTGTGTGCGTGCGTGCTGAACTGTGTGTGTTTGTGTGGGTGGCTGGGTGTGCTGAACTATGTGTTTGTGTGTGTGTGTGTGTGTGTGTGGGGGGGGGGGGGTGAGTGATGTGTTTACTGATTTTGGTGTTTCTTGTGTGGAGAAAAAAGGGGGGGAAGAGAGAGAGAGAGAGAGAGAGCTGGGGGGACAGAGAGAGAGAGAGAGACGGACAGAGAAATGGAGAGGAACAGAGAGAGAGAGAGAGAGGGACAGAGAAAGAGAGAGAGAGAGAGAGAGAGAGAGAGAGAGAGAGAGAGAGCAAGAGAGAGAGAGAGAGCCAGACTGCATGATGGCTGCACAAAGCCCACAATAAAACTGATAATCTGATGGATTTAACTTTGAGATTGAGCAGAATGTCAGTCATAGTCAGATTATTTGCGATTACACATTTTAAAAGACTGCAAGCAATTCTATATAAGAAATGTAAAGGTGTGTCTGTGAGGGTATGCACACACACACACACACACACACACACACACTCACACTTTCTCTCTCTCTCTCTCTCTCTCTCACACACACACACACAAATACACACACTCTCTCTCTCACACACTTACTCAGTGTCACACACACACACACACACACACACACACACACAGTCTGTCTAGCTCTCTCTCTCTCTCTCTCTCTCTCTCTCTCTCTCTCACACACACACACACACACACACACACACACACACACTTTTCAACCCTCTCTTTAACTCTGTGTTAGTCAGGGCACATCCTCTAATGAGGCACCAGAGCCATGTAACCAGAACAGAGAGAAGAGGGGGAGAGAGGGAGAGAGAGAGAGAGAGGAGGTAGAGAGAGAGAGAGAAGAGGGAGAGGGAAAGAAAGAACAGATCACTGCAGATAAAGAGCTGAAATGTCACCACTTATTAAATATTTCACTGTCCCTCCTCCACGCCGCGCACACACACACACACACACACACACACACACACACACACACACACACACACACACACATGCGCACACAATTAACCAAATGGCTCTCCTTAAAAGATTCTCCTGGAAAGACAAAGGTCTGTGTGTGTGTGTGTGTGTGTGTGTATGTGCGTGTGTGTGTGTGTGTGTGTGTGTGTGTGTGTGTGTGTGTGTGTGTGTGTGTGTGTAGAGTGACAGGCACTAGGCTGATATGGAGGCTTTGTGTGAGGATGGAAGAGATAAGAGATGACATTTCAAACCAGGAGAATCAGACTCTCCACTCTCCTCCTTTTCTTCTTCTCTTGTCCTCCTCTTTCTTCTCTTCCTCCTCTCCTTTCTTTTCTCAGACTCTCCACTTTCCTCCTTTTCTTCTTCTCTTGTCCTCCTCTTTCTTCTCTTCCTCCTCTCCTTTCTTTTCTCAGACTCTCCACTTTCCTCCTTTTCTTCTTCTCTTGTCCTCTTCTTTCTTCTCTTCCTCCTTCCTTCCTTCTCTCTGCTCTTCCTCTCCATTTTTCTCTCCTCCTTTTCTTCCTCTCCGCTCCCCCCTCTCCTCCTCTTTCTTCTATCCTTCCTTCTTTCTTCTCTCTGTTCCTCCTCTTCTTTTCCTCCTCTCCTTTCTTCTCTCTGCTCCTCCTCTTCCTCTCCTCCTCTCCTTCCTTTCTTCTCTCTGCTGTCCTCTTCCTTTCCTCCTCTTTCTTCTCTCCTTCCTTCTCTCTGCTCCTCCTCTTCCTCTCCTCCTCTCCTTCCTTGTCTCTATTAATTGATTAATTGATTGACAGTTGTGTTAATTGATTGATTGGATGATTGGTTGATTGACAGCTGTGTTGGTCCCGCCCTCTTGATGCTCTTTGTGGTGCTTTTAGAGACAAGAACCTGGGAAAGGGATCAATGACATCAAAACACACACACACACACACACACACACACACACACACACACACACACACACACACACACACACACACACACACACAAATGCAACATGCACACACACACACACGTTCCCAGTCTTTTTTATACTCGATTCATTAGAAACTCACTGATCACATTCACTTTTGATCAGAGTAATTCCACAAACACACACACACATACTTAGGGCCATATGTTGGTTAATGGGATGGGAGGGGACGTGTGTGTGTGTGTGTGTGGGGGGGGGGTACCTTATTCTATTAATCAGAGAGAGAGAGAGAAAGAATATGTGTGGTGATGAGAGAAAATATGTGTGTGTCCATGTGTGTGTGTGTGTGTGTGTGTGTGTGTGTGTGTAAGGGATGGGGCTCTGTACCTTTTTCTATTAATCAGCCTGTCGGGCCTCATGAAGGAACTCAAATGATGTGAGTGTGGGGAACCCCTGGGGATGTGGGGACGCTAACTACTATATATGTGTGTGTGTGTGTGTGTGTGTGTGTGTGTGTGTGTGTGTGTGTGTGTGTGTGTGTGTCCATCTAAGGCTGGTAAATAAAAGAGGAGCTGAATCAGATGATTTATTGACCAGTAGTTCCACTAACAAATCACTAGCCCATGGTGTGTGTGTGTGTGTGTGTGTGTGTGTGTGTGTGTGTGTGTGTGTGTGTGTGTGTGTGTGTGTGTGTGTGTGTGTGCATTTGTGAGAGGGAGGAGTGGAGTGTGTGTTGGTGTTTGGGTGAAAAAGATTGAGAGAGTGAAAATGTATGTGTGTGTGTGTGTGTGTGTGTGTGTGGGGAGGGAGAGAGAGAGAGAGAGAGAGAGAGAGAGAGAGAGAAAGAAAGTGCACACATTCATACAGTTATACACGTACACGTATGTTATGTATGTACAGTTATATGTATGTATGTATGTATGTGCAGTTGCATGTGTGTATATGTGCAGGTATACAGTGTGTGTGTGTGTGTGTGTGTGTGTGTGTGTGTGTGTGTGTGTGTGTATCTCTCTTTTCTTTTTTAGCATCTGTGGGCTCAATGGTGTGTTAAATACCACAACTATGTGATGCAGCATCAATCATCACACACACACACACACACACACACACACACACACACACACACACACACACACACATATAACACACAACTATGTGATGCAGCATCAATCTCAATCCATCTCTCTTACTTCACACACACACATACATATGCAAACACACACACACATACAGTATAACACACACACACACACACACATACATATGCAAACACACACACACACACATACAGTATAACACACACACACACACATACATATGCAAACACACACACACACACATACAGTATAACACACACACACACACACACATACATATGCAAACACACACACACACATACAGTATAACACACACACACACATACATATGCAAACACACACACACACACATACAGTATAACACACACACACACACATACATATGCAAACACACACACACACATACAGTATAACACACACACACACATACAGTATAACACACACACACACACACACACACACACACATATAACACACAACACACACACACACACACACACACACACACATATAACACACACACTATAACACACACACACACACACACACACACACACACACACACACACACACACACACACACACAACATCATATGCAAACACACACACACTACAGTATAACACACACATATAACACACACACATACATACATGCAAACACACACACACACATACAGTATAACACACACACAAACACACACACACATACACACACACACACACACACACACACACACACATACATATGCAAACACACACACACATACAGTATAACACACACACACACACATATAACACACAACACACACACACACACATAAACACACACTATCACACACACACACACACACACACACACACACACACACACACACACACACACACACACATACATACATATGCAAACACACACACACATACAGTATAACACACACACAAACACACACACACATATAACACACACACACACACACACACACACACACATACGTATGCAAACACACACACACATACAGTATAACACACACATATAACACACACACACACACATACATATGCAAACACACACACACATACAGTATAACACACACAAACACACACACACATATAACACACACACACACACACACACACACACACACACACACACACACACACACACACACACACATATGCAAACACACACATACACACACACAGTTCAAATCTGATTAGACCCGTGTTGGTGAAATATGTTTTCATGGAAAAGATGTGAGAGTGAGCCCTCCTTCTCAATGTGATCACTCACATCCTACACACACACACACACACACACACACACACACATTGTGTTGTAGTTCAGCTGTCTGTCACAATTTGAGCATATGGGGAGTCAGCGGCACCATGCGCCAATGGGAGGGAGCGATCAGGAGTGGGCGACTGATTTGGGAGCGTTAGCTCCCCAATTCCAAAATAAGCTTAATCATTAGTCGTGATATAAGCAACAAATAATTGCAAATACCGTAGCTAGCGCTAATGTTGTGTTAATACACTGGTTAACAATTGTAAATCAGCTAGTGGATTTATGCGCAACTGAGAGGCTGCTTGGAGAACTGTCGTTTTCTATTGCAGAGAAACGGGCACTGATCCACGTTCATACAGGCTGTTCTCAAAACACTAAATCAGACAGAAAATCTTTGATTAATGTGCCCACGCCGAATGCCTATAGGCGCACCACGCACTCAGTCCCGTGAGTCGGTAAAACTTTTTAGGTTACTAATATTAATTCATGGAGTAAGCTGGATGTGTCCCAAGAGTTTCTCAAGAGTGTGTTTTTTGTTATGGATGTTAACTGAATGAGAATAGCTTGCTAGTGAAGGTTGACATTTAGAAACTGAACTGTGTTGCTGCTGTCGGGTTACCTCACTCACGTCAGATCATGCGCTACGTAACTTTCGTAAGGCACTTTCGCGCTGACGTGAGTGTGGTGTGCTGTCGGGCAGAGGACTCTTTAAACAGCTGGGGGGAAAGTATACCCTACCTGATCGTTGCGGTGCACACTGCACAAAGCCCTGAGCGCGGGATTATACAGTCTCCTCTAGACAGCGCGTTTATGTCAGCCAAGTTTCCTTTTCTGATATGGCAAAGCAAGCATGTAGCTAGTATGTCTCTGGCTTCTACCGAAATTACTTGTATCTTTGAGTGTGCTTCAATAGTAACAATTGTTTTTTTTGAAGATGAACTTTATCGAGTACCTCGAGTAATCGTTGCAGCCTTAATTTAAAGAAGTGTATAAAACATAAAAGAAACGCGCAACTCCAATTTAAAAGAAGTTAACCAACAACTAACCAAGCAAAAATATAAACTGTTACTACAACTACTCTCAATCTATGAACTAAAACTTTTTGTGTTTCTGAAGTGACATGAAAATCCGGGACATGTTTTTTTTTAAATAAGCTTTTTAAATCTACAACTGCAATTTACAATTATTGCAATATACAAACAATTTACAATTATTGCAATATACAAACATTGTTTTAAAAGTATTCTAAAATCTAAAAAATATTTTAGCCAATCAGAGAAGAGAATCACATTCTGAAGGGAGATAATGCTGTGGTTTACAACCTCATGATTTCCTGTTTTTGGATTTTAGATTCACGGCACAGGCTCCTGTTCACAACACACACACACACAGACACACAAACACACACAAACACACAGAGAGAGAGAGAGACACACACATATTAAGGTCAAAGTCATGCATACACACAAACTTGTGCATAAACATGCATTGACAGAGTTTCAGACACATGCACACACACACACACACACACACACACACTGGCTTCTTACCTCCAATGTCGAGTACTTGGGGACATAAATTGCATGGAGGCACATGTTGACCACACACACACACACACACACACACACACACTTACATCACACGCAAGTGCAGGATGAGCCTATCAGAGTTATAACAGTCTGCCTGGTGTGGCATCTGATAGAGCAGAGGCTCTGGAACTACCGCACACACACACACACAGACACATACACACACACACACACACACACACACACACACACACACACACAGACACATACACACACACACACACACACACACACACACACACACACACACACACACACACACACGACACATACACACACACACACACACACACACACACACACACAGAGACACACACTCACACACACACACACACACATACACACACACACACACACACACACACACACCAGTTCTGGTTAATATAGATAGAGCAGGATGAGCCTGTCAGAAGTCTCACTGCATGCCTGGTAGCATCAGAGTGACACGGACACAAACTAAACTTCAGCAAACTCAGAAGTAGAAGCAGAATGGAGTCAGCAATGTGTGTGAGTGGATTTCTCCTGCTGCTTTTCAGCACTGGGGTCCACCTCAGTCAGGATCCTCAACTCAGGTTTGGACCTGAAAGAGGAGATGTTAAATTTTATTCCAATTTCTCCAGTGTGGATGACTATGTTATGTACAGAGTGTGTGATGATGAGCCACTGCTTCTGATGAACTGCTCACAGCCAGAGAGACCACCGCCACACGGATATGAGATCAGGTGTGTTAACTCTTCTAATTTCCATTTTATACATAAGACATGCAGTTGTTTTTACTCAAGAAGGTGTGAATGTGACTATTCCCTGCCTTGCCAAAGTAGAGCTGCCAGAAGAAGTGCACTGGGACACTTTGATTGGATATGGCAACCTCACCATTAATCAGAGCCACCCACAGGAAGTGATGTATCACCAGACCCAGCCACAGGAAATTATGTATAATCAGACCCACCCACAGGAAGTGATGTACATGCTAAACGGAAGCCAGACTGGGGACTACTCCCTCATCATTCCCTCTGTGTCACTCCAACACTCTGGGTGGTATGAATGCATGGGGGTGAGTGACGTCCTGAATAATACTGGCCTCTTTGTTTGCACTAAACTATTCCCCTTGGAGGTGATGTTTTCTCCTGGTCAGAGTGTCCACTTGAATAGTACTGAACATACCATTAATACATCCGTGTATGGGACACAGTGGCTCCGTCAGAAAGTTCTCCAGCCACAGACTCTGATTGTCGACTTTGACTCTCACTTTGGCAAAGCACCTCTGTCTCTGCCTGAAGATCTGAGGGGCAGAGTGACTGTGTCCACATCACCTTCTAATTCCTCTCTGATCATCTCCAACCTCACAGCTGAGGACAGTGGGGTGTACACATGGAGAGTCTATGGAATCCAGAATACTTCATTCCTTGTTTGTTCTGAGGGCTCCTTCCGCCTTGTGTACTTGGATCCATTAGGGGTGCACTCTCCTTTCTACAGGGCCTATGCTTCAGTGATGGGCTGTGGGCTGCTGGGGCTGGTCTCTGCTGTGATCTGGCTCAAGCTGAGGAGGAGAAGAGGAGAGCAGACCTCTGGACGTCAGAGCAGAGAGGGGCAGCAGAGTGGAGATGAAGACGTCTATGAGGAGCTGGAGATGGCTGAACTCAACACGCCTCCCTCTACTGCGTCTGATGGAGCTGTTGAACACAGCGTCTGAACTCAACATGCCTCTCTCTGCTGTGTCAGAACACAGCATCTGAATGAAAGCGAGCTAGGTATGTGTTGTAACCTTTTTAATAAAAATGCTTAACATATTAACATTAAAAAAAACTGTGCTATATTTATCATGTAGAACAGTCTCTCAGGGTTTTTATATCTATATTTTATCTTTTACATTGTGATAACAAAAATCTGATAAAATATGTATTTTTAGTGCTGTCAAACGATTAAATTAATTAATCTGATTAATCACAACATTTTTCAATGATTAATCGTGATTAATCACTTTTAATTGCAACTCATTTACTCCAGTAAGAATTTGGATGCTAGGGTATGTTGGATCCTTATTTTGCCCTGTAAAGGCCCGGGTACTAAATATTTGGCTTTGTTCGTCTCAAATGGGGCAATTCACACCTGTCCCCTACCCCCAAGAATTCCCCAAACATGCTGTTGGACAGTCAGGAGCAAGGCCATAATCTTTGTATAGTTTGACTTGATAGCAGAGCCATTTTCTATCTGAAATTGAACATAATACATGCCATGAAAGTGGAACCATATCCATCAAGATTAATCTGAGTTAATTTTTTTAATCCGAGTTAATTTTTTTGGATTAATCACGTGATTAATCAGTTAATTTTGCCAGCACTAGTATTTTTATATATATATTTGTTGATATTTCACAGTGTTGTATAATGAATGATTTGCTTGTGTGGTGAACATTGTGAGGGAGTTGGTTATAGGGTTAGGGTTAGGGGGAGTTGGTTATAGGGTTAGGGTTAGGGGGAGTTGGTTATAGGCTGTTGGTCACTGTTAGTGCACCTGTTTTTGAAAGATGTGCAAAAACTCAGAGTTGTTGAAGTTTATATTGCTTCTGAAAATTTTATTTGTAGGCACTCAAATAAAGGATTTTATATTGCTTCTGAAAATGTAATCTGTAGACACAAAGTGTTGAAGTTTATATTGCTTCTGAAAATGTAATACGTAGACACAGATATAAAGCGTTGAAGTTTATATTGCTTCTGAAAATGTAATATGTAGGAACACACAAATAAAGGATTTTATACTGCTTCTGAAAATGTAATCTGTAGACACAAATAAAGTGTTGTTGAAGTTTATACTGCTTCTTAAAATTTAATATGTACGCACACAAATAAAGAATTTTATACTGCTTCTGAAAATGTAATCTGTAGACACTTTCACGGTTTGGCTCTACAGCCGTGGAAAAGGACACAGCATAACCAAAATTGCAAAAATAAGTAATTTATTAAATACTGTAAGCAACAAGACGGTGGAGCGTGGTAGTCAGTAAAGTCAGTGGTGTAGATGTGTGGATAGTATCGTGAGGAGTGTTGCATGTGACGAGAAAGGGAAGCTCCAAAAGGGAAAAACTGCTTTTATGGACGTCATGGAGACACCGAGCCCACCTATGAAGACACACAAAAGACAAGACACGTACATAGGCGGGGCAAGCAGACCATCACAACCCAAATAAAGTGTTGAAATTCACATTGCTTCTGAAAATGTCATATGTAGACACACCCAAACAAAGCATTGTAGAAATTCACATTACTTCTGAAAATGTCATATGTAGACACACACAAACAAAGCGTTGTAGAAATTCACATTGCTTCTGAAAATGTCATATGTAGACACACAAATAAAGTGGTGTTACACACACAAACCCAAACACACAGACACACACACACACACACACACACACACACACACACACACACACACACACACACACACACACACCTGGAAGAACTGCAGCTGTCTGGTGCTCAGTAGAATAGTCTGTGAGCCAGAGGACTCAGCTTTCTAATGAGGTATGATGGCCATCTGGGATTAGGGTTAACCCTAACGACATACCTCATTGGAAAGCTGAGATTCTTGGCTTTCAGAATAGGTATGATGGCTATTGCCTCAAAACTATGGGTGGGGAAAATGGAGAAAATAAATGAAGCAATCTGTACGAAAATGTAAAAAAAATGAAATTGACCTTGACCTTTTACAGTAATGGAAATGTCATAATTGAGTTTACCACACTCTTAAATATAGGAATCCATGTCTCATTTGTTCTTATACCATTATTAGATTTTCAGCTATCTCAGTGTTCTGCTTGATTCATTAGCATAATTTTCCTCTACCTTAGTTTACATTATGTGCGATAACTCGAAACAGCTACCTTTCTCAGATGGCCATCATACCTCATTAGAAAGCTGAGATTCCAGGCTTTCAGAAAAGGTATGGTAACCTTTGCCACTTTTTCAGTAACGGTTTTTCATATTTTGGGGCCCTGGCTCACGGACTAGAAGGGGCGTTTGAGGATGACACACAGGGGTCAGTTCTATGTTCTCACAGCTCTATGTTCCCACCGCTCTACTGTATGTTCCCACAACTCTGTGTTCCCACACTTCTCAGGAATTTATTTTTCACAGAAAATGTTTTAAAACTAGTTTCCACAGCCCCACACATTTTTTTTTTTAATTAGACCCCGTTTTCCCACAGCAATATTTTTCCCCATATGTTCAATGCTTGAGGATGACACACACACACTTCTTGTCTTCCTTAATTCACTTTTGGTGAAGCCCAACTGCGACAGCGGTCCAACATTTGTTACCTTTCACAGTAAAACCAGTCGTTACAGAATTAAGTAAATTTGCTTTATATTTAGCAGGATTAAGTTATTTGCTTTATAGTTAGCAGAATTAAGTCATTGCTTTATTTTTAGCAGAAAATAAGATACCAAATGATACCTACATCGATAAAATTGCAGGAGATGAGAGGGTTCAAAGTGTTGCGATATTACAACTCAGAAAACGGAAAAAGCTGAGAAATATGACTGTAGTTCTGTAGCGCTGAGTTGCAGAGTATGTAGCCCACGCTTATAATGCTAACGGTCAGCTACATGTTGATGCTAATGGTCAGCTATGAGTACATGCAGCTGTTAGTATTTAATTTTGTCGCCATCGGCGTCATCCAATGAAATTCCCTATGGCTTGCTAGGCTACTAGATGTACAGGCTGAGCCAATGTATTTGTCGCCGCTAGGCTATGTCTAGATTTCTAGGCTACCTAAAGCTAGGTTTATAGTCATATGTGCGTCGCACCGCAAAGCCCTCTACGACGACGTAGAGCCTGTTGTAGACCCTCTCCGTGGCTCGACGTGCACCTCCAAAATGAGTTCTGCTTTAGTTGTTAATGAATAGGCGGACTTTAGCGCTGCTCATGTCGCCGGTCATTCCCGACGGCAGTATTTTTCTCTCCTGGCTGAGGGACAAGCGACGTAGAAGTATGATATGACTGGACACGCAAGCGGAGACTCGGAGACGGACATGCAATAGGTGTACGCAGAAGTATACTTGAGCCTTAAGTGCTAGAAATCTTTAAAATCACTGCCAGCACAGTGAACTTCTCAACAAACACATTTTTAAATAGTTTAATGAATCGATTTCAGCACAATTTAGCAAGAATGTGAAAGTGTAGGCTTTATGCCTTCAAATTATGCTGCAATATGAAATTCGACTTTTTCCAGTACACACTTTCCAAATCAAAATATCTAAAAGAATTAGAACTGTATGTGTGTGTGTGTGTGCATGAGTGTGTGTGTGTGTGTGTGTGTGTGTGTGTGTGTGTGTGTGTGTGTGTGCGTGTGCATGAGTGTGTGTGTGTGTGTGTGTGTGTGTGTGTGTGCATGAGTGGATATGTATGTGTGTTTGTATGTGAGTGTGTGTATGTGCATGAGTGTGTGTTTTTGTGCGTGAGTGTGTGCGCATGAGTCTGTGTATGAGTGTGTGTGTGTGTGCATGAGTGTGTGTGCATGAGTGTGTGTGTATGAGTGTGTGTGTATGTGCGCATGCAAGAGTGTGTGTTTCTGTGTGTGTGATGTCCATGTTTATCTCCAGATGTCTCCCTGACAAACGGAGTGAATCTGAATACAGCCTCATAAACTCCTCCTGTTGCCACTCATTGGAACACTCTGTCTTTCACTCTTCACCTCTCTCCTCTCATCCCTCCTTTCTTTCCTTTCTTCTCCCTTCCACTCCTTTTTCTGTCTTTCACTCTTCACCTCTCTCCTCTCATCCCTCCTTTCTTTCCTTTCTTCTCCCTTCCACTCCTCTTTCTGTCTTTCACTCTTCAACCTTCTTCTCTCATCCCTCCTTTCTTTCCTTTCTTCTCTCATCCCTCCTTTCTTTCCTTCCTTCTCTCATCCCTCGTTTCTTTCCTTTCTTCTCTCATCCCTCTTTCTGTCTTTCTCATCCCTCTTTCTGTCTTTCACTCCACACCTTCCTTCTCTCATCCCTAGTTTCTTTCCTTTCTTCTCTCATCTCCTCCTTTCTTTCCTTTCTTCTCTCATCCCTCGTTTCTTTCCTTTCTTCTCTCCATCCCTCTTTCTGTCTTTCACTCCCTCACCTTTCTTCTCTCCATCCCTCGTTTCTCTCCTTTCTTCTCTCATTCCTCTTTCTGTCTCTCTCTCTGTGTTTGTGTACTCATGGGCGGAGTTACGGGGCCAGGGTGGCCCTGTCCACCCCTGACCACGCCCTGGCCCCGCCTTGTACACGGCGGACAATAATTTTAAAATAAATTATATGTCTCGGCGAATTTTGGTCCCGGCCGCGAGATTTTAGTTCCGCCTATTTGTTTCCCGGTGGGACCATTTTGCTGTAACACCCACAAACTGAAACGAAACCTGACGTGCCTCGTGCAGCAGCAACTGTTAGCCAGTCGAAGTCATGTCCAAGTCCGACAGCACAACCTGAACCAGGGCCGTGAGGTTTGGAGGTAAGTTATTTCTCCATGTTTTTGGACATGAAATTTTCTCATTTTGCTAACTGTGGCTTTCACAAAGTCCTTTCACAACTAACTCAGTCAAAAACATCTAGAAGCTAGTAGACGTTACAACCATTTTGATTGATCCATTGTATTTCTTCTGCTAACAATCGTCGGTAACGTTAGCTTTCACATAAGTTACTAAACGATAGCATCTCGAGGTTGACCGTTCTCCCTGTTTTGAATGAATGTGTCTGCCCAAAAGTGCTGGTGTGCCCGAAAGGCGTCTCAGTGTGCTTAATTTTAACGTGGTCACTTTCAGTCATTGGTCTAACTTGAGACGAGATGTCACATCAGTACTCACTCAGCCATTAGGCTAAACAACTCTCAGAGCATTTTTTTTCATTGAATGGACAGATGCAACTGACACGTTATCCCTTTTGCTAAACTCTTATGCAGCAATGTGTGGTTGATGCATGTATGTTCTTTTCTGTCAGGCAACATGAAAAGAAAAATTACACACTATTTCAGCCAGTGTACTAGTAGTAAACAGACATGCATCATAGACAGAACGGACAGTGTTGAGGATGTGCAGGATGTGATAACAGAGCAGGATAAGTCAGACAGCAGCAGGATTTCAGCTGGAAATGGATCCCAAGGTACCACACACACACTAGCACTGCTATCATCGTATATTGTGTGTAGAGTTATGCTTTTTACAGGCCTCACCTGTTATAGTGTATATGATGTACCCATGTCATACAGAGAAGACAGATTCAGACAGACAGACATCCAGCAGAGACAAAGGGGACAGTGTTGAGTATGCAGGATGAGATAACAGAGCAGGATAAGTCAGACAGCAGCAGGATTTCATCTGGAAATGGATCCCCAAGGTACCACACACTTACGGTCATCATTGTACATTGTGTGTAGATTTATTTTTTACAGACATCATTATGCAATGATGCAGTGTATCTGATGTACCTGTGTACTTTGTATCACTAAAACTTTCTGTTTCTGTAAACTGTTGCATTTCAGTCATTGATCAGTAACACAACCCACTCCCACACCCACACAAGGCACACTTCGCAAGGTAAGCAGTATCCCCACACCACTGTTGATTACTGTTTAGCATTCACAGTCAGTGATCAGATTGCATACCTTGTGCCGAGTATTATACAAACTTGACATCACTAAGTTCCAATATTATTTTATGTTGTGTGGTTAAACTGACAGATGCCAACAGACGATGCCAACAGACGAGGCAGCCGAACACCGACCCTGGGTTCAGTGGGCCCCCTGCAGGTATAAATCACATTCATGTCTGTGCAAGAATACATAATGTATATGGAAATGTTTGGTGACATGTGAGATGATGGGTTATGGTTATTTTTCTTGTTTTAGACATATCCAGATCAAGATCAGACCCACCTACCCAACCCCAGCTGAAAGAGTACCCAGAACAGCCTTGATTGCAAGACAAAGAAATTTCAGTCCTTCGTGGTATGGTCTGTACACATGGATTGAATGCTCCCAGTCTTGATCTTGGTGCAACCAGTCTCTCTGGTGGAGGCACTGGTAGACACCCTTAAAAGCTTTAGAAGTGAAGAATACTTTGAAGGGTTATGGAGAACTGTGATTGCTACGGCACAAGCATGCAACATTGACATAGAACCCATGAGGAGAAGAACTCTGCTTAGTCAAAGGCTGGACCATGCACATGTAATGTCCACTGTCGGTGGGCGTTCTGAAAAAAACAAGGACACTTTCCAGAATTGGCATACCAAATAATAGATGTAATGCTAAATGAGATTGACGGAGGTTTTCAAAAGCCAAGTTGTACTGTAATGCATGGAATTGAAGCCTTAAACCCCAAAAGTAATCACTTCTTTGATGAAGAAGCACTAGCGCTATTGCAGCACTTTATGGCTGCAATGCAGAAAGATTTGACACATGAACTACATCAGTTTAAGCGCATACTGGACAGAAAAGTCCAAGCAGGCATTGAAATGCCTTCAAGCATGTCAGTAAAATGAAATTGCTGGAGCTAATAGCGAAATTTTTTCATGAACTATTTAGGTTGTACAAAATTGCAGTCACCCTCCCAGTGAGCACAGCTTCTTGTGAAAAAGTTTTTCTGCACTTAAACTCATTAAAACATACTTGAGGTCAACGATGGGTGACCAAGATTGAACAACTTGGGTGTACTCAATGTGGAGTCTAGACGGTCAAACTCCCTAAACTTGGATGATTCGTGAATAATTTTTCTCACACCAGCCGCAGAATACAACTTTAAATATATGGGTGGATGACAAATAAGCCTGAAAAAGAGTTTTTAAAAAACTTTAGATATCACATCCCTAAAAAGTGTTTATATGTGTTGCTGTGAGTCTAAACTTAACCAATACGTAAATATTTTTTACATTTTTTAATTAAAATAAGTATTTATATATGAATTTGTCAAAGGTAGTGCCTAAAACTGTCATATGGTGTGACATTAAAACAATTTGATATAAAATAAAAATTAGATATTTTTTCTTCTTTAATTTACGTCAATGTACTTATTAATCATGTTTGCTTTGATATGCAACATTTGCTTGGGAGTATTTAGGATAAAAACTTAACATTTGACAAGTTATTATGTCAAGGAGGAGAATGGTCTGAACTCTAACCAGATATTTTAGCGTATTTCTGACATTCTTTGTCCAAAAGTTGCTCAAAATTCTTGAGATTCTTGCAGATGTCATTTCCTGTCTACACTATTGATTTTGTCATGATTTGTCAGTTAGAAAGTCCTGTTTTATGACGTTTTCTA
>JAODXP020004585.1:0-41892 GCA_027497455.2 Sardinella longiceps | reverse complement strand
GCTGTATGGATAATATGAAAATATATATTTTGTTTGTTTAAGATAAATCCTAAAATTAATATATTAATTTAGCTGGTGTGTGTGAATTAAAGGACAATATTGACATATATACAGTATGTATATGGCATACAGTAAGTGTAATCAAAGTTATGACTCATATATCTTATAGATTTGTGTTTGTTTAACATTGACAATCTTGATGATAACCTACCAGGTATTGTCTCCAGGACATGGCCACTGTTGGATGTTTGAATTGAGAATGAAGTTGATGACAGAGGTGGAGGTGATGGTGAAAGAGTGGGTTCTTCAGTGGGTGGCTGAATTTTTGACTTAGGGGTAGGAGGGGGACCTGGCAGAGAAAATATTGAATGGAGGATAAGTAGGGAAACTGGTCATATTAAAAGAGAACTTCGGTGTGAATTAATCCAGCTCAGTGAGTGCTGTCGGCAGGAATATAGGCCCTATGAGAAAATCTAATACAACATAGACCCAGTTGACTCAACGGGCATCTAAGACTAACAGAAACTCACTCTCAGTTTCATTGAATCGCCCAGGATTTATCCTATAAAACATTTCTTTTTTTAAATAGGCCTACATGTTTTGCATTAATGGGCTTGTTTTTGTTTGTTTGTTTGATTGTTTGTTTACCTTTTTCAACATTTAACTCCAGCTCGGTGTAAATGTCATAGTTTCCAAAACCTAGTCTTATGACAATACCTTCAAATAAAGTGTAACCAGAAAGGGTTACATGAGGACATGGTTTGTGGAGATATGTCTTGAGTTTTACCTTTTATCACTTTTAAATTTACTTCTATGTACACATCAAACTTCCCCGGTCCTGTTGTAATTCCACACCAATACTGTCCAGAATCTTGTGCAGTCAGTCCAGTGAGGGTCACAGTGAAGACTCTAGCAGTGATCTCATCATGCAGAGAGAATCTGCCACTGATTATTTTGGTCTGACCTTCATCAGTCTGGACAGGAATGTCTTTACTCCCCCAGATACATGACCCTCTGCAGAGGTACTTGGACTTTCCCTTATATCCGCTATCATAGGGGCATCTGATCACTGCTGATCCACCCACATATCCAGTCACCTCGATCACAGACTCCACAGGATGAACTGCACAAACAGAGAGAGAGAGAGAGAGAGAGAGAGAGAGAGAGAGAGAGAGAGAGAGAGAGAGAGAGAGAGAGTTATTTAGTGGGAATTTGATTCTAACACTACTTATCACTAGATAACATGCATGACATTCAAAATATATGTGAAAAGTTTGATCCAAAATGCTATAAAAGCCAAATGGGATGCTTTTACTTGATTTATTCTCACAAAATAGAATTTAAATAATTTGGTCAATCATTTTTGAAGTACACAGTTTTTGAAACATGACTTTTGAATATTTTCAAAAAATGGATTTATAGCATTTTGGAACCAAACTCTTCATGTGTTTTGTGTTGGTAAACATACTGTTGATGCATTTCCTCCATGTCACGGAAAGTCATGTGATGCATGGGTTTTTAAGGGGCATGATTCAGTGGTTAGTGTCTGACTGCCTACTGTGTGACTGATAGGCCTATGTGGTTTGGATAAAGGAAATCATCTCTCACACTGATGAACGGCAAATGATAAAAAGATGAGTTAAAATAAAATAAAAAGTATGATTAAAAATGTCTCAACTCACCAAAAAGTATGTAGATGAATGGGATCCAAGATCTGTCCATGTCTTCAGTTTAAAGTCAAACAAACATGCAGCAAATTCTGAAAGGCATTCCATTAGTAAGGTGTAACCTGTCAATAAATCTATCTATCTATCTATCTATCTATCTATCTATCTATCTATCTATCTATCTATCTTCTTTTATCACTGCCTATCTCTCTTTCTATCTATCGGTTTGTGTGTAAGGACTTAAGTGTAGATTGTTGAGTCCGCAGTTAAGGCACCTCCTCTTCCTTTTCTAGACCACACAACCTAACCTTTTGTGAAGTTCACTTTTGGATGCGGTGTGGGTGGGTATATTTGTTTGTGTGTGGTGGTGTGTTGATATGTGTCTAATCATGCCTTGTTACCATACAGTATGTGCATCAATATGAATTTTAGAATAGCTGCTGCAGTAGGCCTACTACAAGGCCTACTTTAAGTGAGCTATGAGTGTGTGTGTGTGTGTGTGTGTGTGTGTGTGTGTGTGTGTGTGTGTGTGACAAATTAGTTGTTAATAAGTCAATACATGATAATACATGTACATTTAGCAAATTACAGTAATTAATTTTACTTACAAAAATTTTGTTCAAAACATACAATAGCCTTGTTGTCATGGTAACTTCATTTCACACATCACTTGTGGGCCGCTAACACCCGCAGCAGCACAGCTAGACTGTGGTTTATGAAAGGTCTCACTTGATACTCTTAAGTTCTTTTCTGTTGGGCTGTTTAAAGTTGTTGCTCCAGGTCAGACACACTGTTGATGCATCCATAGTGGTGACTCAGCAGTAGTAGGCCCAGGGTTAAAAAATTCTGAGCCTGAACTTTTCTTCCACGGGTGGGGGAGTTCTATATGCGTCACTTTTAGAATGTTCGGTTATACGCAAATTCCATATCTTAAGCAAGTAGGCAGTGATGGCTGTGCAATCACATTTAACTCAAAACCTTTCATTTATCAATCCTCATCACTTCTATGAGGGTACAATGAGAAGCAAAATGTTCAATTAGTTTAATTCCACGTTAATCACACCTCTTTATATCTCAAGGCAAGATTTTTTCCCCCACAGTCATGTTGGTACGCCTGAAATCAGGCACAGTGCCTGAATACTATCAGTTCTGTAGGCCTTTTTTTTAATCATGGTTTTAGCAAAAGCCTACAGATCAACACACATTTGGCCACACATGATACAGCAGCAATATGTGAATTGTACATGCATGGTTGTTACAACAAAGCTGACTTTGTCTTTTTTTGTCTTTGTTACTGGGGAAATTACTGTATGTGAAACATCAGTGGAAATAATCCTTCATCAGCCTGAACAGATATGTCCTTTAAAATATATGTATTTATTTCATGCTCAGATATACATATGCACGCACACACAAAAGCATGCTGTACATCACCTATACTTTGCTAAGACACAAGTTATTCTGACAATAACGTGTTATCCATCTATCCAACTATGTATGCATCTGTCTATATTAGATTTGCTCATCACAATGAATAGACGAGACCTTGCTTTACAAAGTAGCTATAGATGCCCATTTGTTGCCTATTATGTTTACTGTAACATCAAAGAGTCATTCTTAGACACGGTTGACATGTAATACCCTATCAAAGTCAATAGGGGGAGCCATAAGACGTGAATTGAAAAGACAGATATTTTTGTGACTTTCTGACTCAATCAATTTTTTCTTCTCTCCTTTCAAAGAATTACATTTTTTCACTCTCTTCTCATCTTCATCTTCACTTCCACCACTTCAAATGGCAACAAGGAGTTAAATACAAATATTTCCCTGAGGGATGTGTTTCTGTTCTGTACTGTTGTCCCATTCTCCTAAATGCATTGGCCCTCTGCTGTTTATCCTCAGTACTGACATACAGTTTGCATTGCATCAAGGGCAATGTAGTTCTAGACCACAGAGACCGAGACTGCACTGGATGTCTCCTAAGCAAAGGTGGAACCGCAAGTCCTTTGCTCTTCTGAGACATGACTGGCAAAAGAAAAAAAGAGACAGAAAAGGGAAATATAGTGAGGTAAGGAATTTAGAAGAAAAATGTTTTGTTTTCCATTTTTTTTATTTTTCTGTGTGTGTCAGTGTGTGTGTGTGCGTGTGCGTGTGCGCGTGCGTGCGTGCGTGCGGTGTGTGTGTGTGTGTGTGTGTGTGTCTATACTGTACCTGCTTTTTCTCATGTACCACATGTTTAAGCAGACAGTTGTCAGTGCCATCACGGATAGGATGACGGACACACGTACACACCAGTAGGTCAGACCCAAAGAGCTGAAAGTAAGAAATGGAAGGTTGGAGAGAGAAATTGATACACACACACACACACACACACACACACACACACACACCGTACATAATACATGCATTCATACATGACATACTGTACATACATGCAATAGTACACATAGACTACTGTACATCCTTGCAAACATACAATATATACCAGTACCTACATCTACATAACAGTATACCAGTGTTGGGCAGTAGCAAGTAGTGAAGCTACTAGTTAAACTACATTTCTGAGTAGCTTGGCTGTAGTGTAGCTATTTTCTGAATCTGATAGCTTTTCATTAGTGTAGCTACTTTTTTGGCCATGTAGTGTGGTAGCTTTCCCATAAGCTACATTTTCAGGGCATCAGCTCACAACTTTCATAGATAAGTCCAAAAAAAGGAGGAAAGAGCAGAGGCACTCTGAGATTTGAGAAAAAATATATGAAATGCCTTTAATATAACATGGCAATTCTGTTTAAAAACACATGGGTCTACGCGTTGCGGCCATATTGGCCTTCAACAGGGCATGCCTTCATCAGGACTTATTTATAGGCCTTTTTTGTTTGTGTATTAAAAAGTAGCTTCACAATAGTTAAGCTACTTCTGACAATTTTCCATAGCTTAGCTTGCAACATTTTGTCTTCTGGTTGCTTTGGTGTAGTGAAGCTTCATATGATGTGGAGTAACTGGTAGCTTAGCTTGCTATATTTACTGATTAGCTTGCCCAACACTGCAGTATACATACATTACATGGATACTGTTAATAGATACATACATACATACATGTATGACATACCTGTCCTTCACTTCAGTAGTCTCATAATATGTTTGTGCTGCAGAGACAAATAGAAACAGCACAAACCAGAGATGTTCACAAGACATTTTTTCCAAGTCAAGCCTCAAGTCTTTGTACTGAAGTCCAAGTCAAGTCTCAAGTTCTGAGGAGCAATGCCAAGTTCAGTCTCAAGTCAAGTCTCAAGCCTTCCCAAGTCCATGCCAAGTCTTAAGTCTCAAATGCCTGAAATGAATGTTTTCTCATCAGATACTGTCAGAGATGATAATGCATTTCTGGAGTAGGCTATCATCTATTACTGCAGTAGAGCTGGGCGGTATGACCAAAATCCTTTATCACAATATTTTTCAGAGGCACACCGCTTTCACAGTTTTTTTTTTTTTTTTTTTCATATTACCATATGGTTTGCTATGGAGATGGCGCTGCACTGCGGCTTGCCTGAACTTAGCTCCCCTATTTTTTTTCACTTATTTTCATCCTTTTTCCGTTGTTTTCGGTTTTATTTTTGCTTGTGGAGTGATGTAGAAATTACTTCTTATTTTCTGTTACTATTCGTTTGCTTTTTATATGGCTTTGTTTTTGTTTCGTTTGGACATTTTGGACTGTGGCTGTCTTGTGTGCGTCTGCAGCTCCGATATTCAAATAATGCGGCGCTTCTACAGACCTGTTTGCGTGAGGAGAGAGGGCTAAAAAGCGCTCATATTCATCTGATGGTGCTGTAGCCTACGTGTAGCCGGCAGAGAAGGACTAGTAGACGGTGGGCCGAAGGCCTCTATCTGCTTTACTTTTTCACTTTTGGACAAAACTTGAGAAGAGTAGTTGATTTTTTCATATGTGCAATACATATTTTTTTCTAAGCTCATTTCCGCTTGTTGGCAGCCTCAACTCGATCATATATTTGAGAAAATCAACTTTATGTTTCATAACTTTAGCAGGCAAGCGTTATCAGGGCCACACGTACTGCATACCAATCAAAAAATCGTATTCGCCTCACGTGGCTTGAGAAACGCCAATGAAGACTTGAGAAAGACAGAGTGCGAGACTGTTTGAGGAAGTAGGAAGACGACTCGACAGGGAGAGGTTGGCAAGCAAGCTGGATATCACGGAATTTGCACTATAATGTGTGTAATGATGCATGTTAACAACAAATTACTATTTTGACAGTGTAGTGTTTATAATTAAGAGTCTCCGTTAACCTACCTAGCGTGAACGAACAGAACTATTCAAGGTTTATTCAACATATTGTCCATAACGATAGAGCACAGCTAGAGCTATTGCTAACTGTTTTGCTAACTGCTGATGTGTTTGGACTTCAGTATAACTTAATATATCGAACAACACACCGATACAATGCCCTGCACACTTTAAACTAATGTCCGTAATGTTATCTTGGTGACTGTCATTCAGTTTAGTATAATGACATCTATGTAAGTTAGCTATTTTTGACAGATATATTTTCTCCATGTCACTGCTCTTTGTACCTGAACGCATGATGTGACAAATAAATGTACTGAATCTTTCTAGTTCTGCTGTTCAATCAAGCCAACATCTTGTTACATTACGTGTGCCTAAACAAGCATTCAAGTAAATAAATTTGAACTTTAGTCTTCGATGGTCAAGGGCTAAAGCTACCTCTTTCTTTGAGCAGAAAGTGCAGGTGGGTAGGCTACATTAGCTATTGAAAATAGTACAGATAGATATTATAGCAAATAGACACTAGAGTCATTACAAAGTAGGCCTACATTTTTTTAATCCCATGTGCTGATTTGCCTTTTCCATTGATATAAAGATATCTTATTGACAAGAAGGTGTCTGCAATTAATCTCTACAACAATGAAACAGGCTACAGTCAGCTACAGCCTAATAATGCCTGAAACGTTTGTGTTACTGCCGTTAAGCATAGTAAACTGTCATTACTAAGATGTTAGGATATTATACACATTTTCTGTGGTCAACGAAAAGATTGTGAAGATGTCCTTTATAATGTGCAAGCACTACCTTAATGATAACCGAACCTCTCCTAAGACCTGAAGTTGAAGAGATTCTGACAATGGGTCCAGCGTCAATTTCATTGTCATTTTTAGTAACAACGATTGTTTGTAAGCCAACGGTTGGCTTATGTAACAGAGTTAATGAAATGTAGCCTAACACACAACGCAAAGAAGAGTACAGCTGCTACACTATAGCCTACAATTTGCTTCAACCTCTGCTGCTGATAGCTAGGCTACAACAGATGACATGTTTCTTATTAAGAATTTCACCGTTGGATTTATAAAGTCAATATTCTGCAGCATGCCCAGACAGGAACAAGGTAAGATTTATACAAAATGTGGGTTGACAACTATTATCTGAAGTTCTATGATCTAAAATAAGCCATCTGAAGGGGATTTTGCAGCGTACATTGCTGCTTAGCTGGTGTTTACATTCCGAGGCGGGTCCTATTGAACTCTTACTCGATTGGTTGATTTTTCCAAGGACTCAAAATGCCGACATTTGATTGGGTTATACCTATAGATTTCCTTGCATATGCCCGAAGAAAATAACGATTAAAACCTACTGTTTTTGACGATATATGATCAAACCAGAGCTGCCAACAAATTTTGTTAGGCTTAATACCATTTGTTTATATCACAGATGAAAACTTGTCTACTCTTCTGATGTTTTTTACAAAACAACACGAAAAACGCCCTCGGCCCACCGTCTATAGGACATGAGCGTGAGATGTGGCAGTGGCCAGAAAAAGCTGGACCAACATCGTTTCAGCAGCCAGATCAGATGGCTAGAACTAGGCTACATCCGAAGTGCCGTTGCCGTCTCCGATGCTGAGCTGGATCACCTTGCGCTGGTGGGCCGAAAATGTCATCTACAGACTGATCGCTCAACTAGCCTAGGCTACAACAAGATCTATCGGAGGCTGCCGTTGTCCCCATCTCGGCTGAGAGAGATCTCCTTGCATCAGCCTACACGTCTGAGACGTCTCGCCCCTCTCCTTCATCCTGTGACCATCGAAGGTGGATCTTGATAAGCCTATGATCCTGATTAACTTTTTGTATGTCTTCTCCACAATATTATCTTATTAGCTTATTAGTTTTGCTTTATTTTATTTTATTTTGCTTATCTATTTTTACTGTTCCTGTATAGGCCTACTATAGCCTAATCTATCTTTTTCTAATGCCATTTCACTACTAGCCTACAAGTAGGCTATGTATGTGACAAATAATCTCTCTTGAATCTCTTGAATCTCTTGAATCTTGGTTATGAGTCATGACTACTCGAGATTGAACCAAAATATAATAGATTTCCTGCTTGGACTCTTTACCCCTTTTTGGATCTTGGGAGACAAAAAATCCCTTTGAAAGGGTGAGGGTGGACATAATTATGCACACAATCTACTATTGACAAATCAGCTGTAATGTCAGAGAAAATTTTGTACGCAGTTGCATGCATGAGTTACATTGTACCTAAGAGGAAATATTTTGCCTATGCTTTCCCATAACAAAACATTGGGAAAAAACGAAATAATGAACACTTCCGTGAAACATTGTTCACGAGTCACAAGACTCAAGTCCAAGTCAAGTCTCAAGTCATTGAGGGCCAGTCCAAGTCGGGGTCAGCTCTATGTTCCCACAGCCCTATGTTCCCACAGCTCTATGTTCCCACATTTGTTAGGAATTTTTATTTTTGACAGAATTTTTGGAAATTAGGCCCTATGTTCCCACAACTCAATGTTCACACATTTCTAAGGAAATGTGGGAAAGTGGGCCCTATGTTCCCACAGCCCCGCATGCTCTCACATTACAAAGATTTTTTAAAAAATTAGACCCTATTTTCCCACAGCAATATGTTCCGATAAGGGCATGTTTACGCCAACACAGGTAGTATTTATCCATTTAGCCTTTCCGTTCCCATTAGAATGGAGGATTCTGAAACTGATTCCAAAAATGATTGCTGAGGTGGATGAATATAAAATCGTTGTGGAATGTGGATGCAAAACTAAACCCCACTACCTGGAAGGCACCATTGAGGGCAAATAATACCAAAGATCGAATCTTGCTTGAACTTACATAGGGGGTCTACCAGACAGGGGTAGAAATGTGGGACTACCTGACTTTGAAGAAAGAAAGAAAAAAAACTCTTAGAAATGTGAGAATATAGGGCTGTGGGAACATAGGGCTGTGGGAACATAGAGTTGTGGGAACATAGAGCTGTGGGAACATAGACACACTCCCTCCAAGTTAAGTCTGAAGTCTCCAGAATGAGCGACTTAAGTGTGACTCAAGTCCAAGTCTCGAGTCCAAGTCCCCATCTCTAGCACAAGCAAATCCATAAAAGTGAACATTGTTTTCGGAGATAGGTCAAATGACCAAATGATTACATGAAGGGGGGGATAAAAGAGAGAAATTAAGTAGTCAAGGATCATTTTATAACGATGAAGTGGGTGCCTTCAAACCTCCAAAGACATTGAAAGATCATCTAACCATAAAATATACTATACAGCAAAATTGGTAATTAAAGGAGATTCAGTTTTTTAAAGGTTTTGAAGGTCATCATTTGATGCTAAGTTTATTTCAGTGGTAGCCTACGTTTTGCAGCCTATACGTGCCCTCTTGAAAAAACTTTGGCCCCACCCCGGCCCCCTTGTAAATTTGGTCTAGAACCGCCACTGTTAATGACTCATATGTGTTATATATTTGTGTATGTTTAACACTGACAATCTTGATCATAACCTACCAGTTGTCTCCAGGACATGGCCACTGTTGGATGTTTGAAGTGAGAATGAAGTTGATGACAGAGATGACAGAAGTGAAGTTGAGAGAGTGGGTTCTTCAGTGGATGGCTGAATTTTTGACTTAGGGGTAGGAAGTGGACCTGGCAGAGAAAATTATGAACAGAGGATGAGTAGGGAAACAGATCATATTAAAGGAGAACTTTGGTGATAACTTATCCATACACCTGTCGTTGCTCCAGCCCACTGAGTGCTGTTGGTAGGAATATATGAGAAAATCTAATACAACATAGACCCAGTAGACTCAACAGGCATCTAAGACTAACAGAAACTCACTCTCAGTTTCATTGAATCACCCAGGATTTATCCTATAAAACACTTTAAAAAAAAAAAAAAAAAAATAGGCCTACATGTTTTGCATTAATGGGCTTGTTTTTGTTTGTTTGATTGTTTGTTTACCTTTTTCAACATTTAAATACAGCTGGGTGTAAATGTCATAGTTTCCAAAACCTAGTCTTATGACAATACCTTCAAATAAAGTGTAACCGGAAAGGGTTACATGAGGACATGGTTTGTTGAGATGTGTCTTGAGTTTTACCTTTTATCACTTTAAAATTAACTTCAGTGTACACATGTAACTTCCCCGGTCCTGTTGTAATTCCACACCAGTATTGTCCAGAATCCTGTGCAGTCAGTCCAGTGATGGTCACAGTGAAGACTCTAGCAGTGGTGTCATCATGCAGAGAGAATCTACCATTGATTGACTTTTTCTGAACTCCATCAGTCTGTACAGGAATGTCTTTACTCCCCCAGATACACTTTCCTCTGCAGAGGTACTTGGAGTTTCTCTCATATTCTCTGTCATATAGGCATCTGATTACTGCTGATCTACCAACATATCCAGTCACATGGATCACAGACTCCACAGGATGAACTGCACACACACACACACACACACACACACACACACACACACACACACACACACACACACACACACACACAACAAAGAGAGATAGAGTGTGTGTGTGTGTGTGTGTGTGTGTGTGTGTGTGTGTGTGTGTGTGTGTGTGTGTGAGAGAGAGAGAGAGAGAGAGAGAGAGAGAGAGAGAGAGTTATTTAGTGGGAATTTGATTCTAACACTACTTATCACTAGATAACATGCATGACATTCAAAATATATGTGAAAAGTTTGATTCCAAAATGCTATAAAAGCCAAATGGGATGCTTTTACTTGATTTATTCTCACAAAATAGAATTTAAATAATTTGGTCAATCATTTTTGAAGTACACAGTTTTTGAAACATGACTTTTGAATATTTTCAAAAATGGATTTATAGCATTTTGGAACCAAACTCTACATGTGTTTTGTGTTGATGGACCTTGATGCATTTCCTCCATGTCACGGAAAGTCATGTGATGCATGGGTTTTTAAGGGGCATGATTCAGTGGTTAGTGTCTGACTGCCTACTGTGTGACTGATAGGCCTATGTGGTTTGGATAAAGGAAATCATCTCTCACACTGATGAACGGCAAATGATAAAAAGATGAATAAAAAAAAGTATGATTAAAAATGTCTCAACTCACCAAAAAGTATGTAGATGAATGGGATCCAAGATCTGTCCATGTCTTCAGTTTAAAGTCAAACAAACATGCAGCAAATTCTGAAAGGCATTCCATTAGTAGGATGTAACCCGTCAATAAATCTATCTATCTATCTATCTATCTATCTATCTATCTATCTATCTATCTATCTATCTATCTATCTTCTTTTATCACTGCCTATCTCTCTTTCTATCTATCGGTTTGTGTGTAAGGACTTAAGTGTAGATTGTTGAGTCCGCAGTTAAGGCACCTCCTCTTCCTTTTCTAGACCACACAATCTAACCTTTTCTGAAGTTCACTTTTGGATGTGGTGTGGGTGGGTATATTTGTTTGTGTGTGGTGGTGTGTTTATATGTGTCTAATCAGGCCATGGCTTGTTACCATACAGTATGAATTTTAGAATAGCTGCTGCAGTAGGCCTACTACAAGGCCTACATTAAGTGAGCTATGAGCAGGGCCGGTTCTAGGCATACACAAACGCGGCGGTCGCCTAGGGCACCAAATATCAGGGGGGCACCACAATACATTTCTTACCTTTTTTCTTCAGTTTTTCTCTTGTATTATTAGAAAAAGGGGGCTAAACTAGAAAAGGCACCAAAAAGGCTAGAACCGGCCCTGGCTATGAGTGTGTGTGTGTGTGTGTGTGTGTGTGTGTGTGTGTGTGTGTGTGTGTGTGTGTGTGTGTGTGTGTGTGTGTGTGTGTGTGTGTGTGTGTCTGTGACAAATTAGTTGTCAATAAGTCAATACATGATAATATATGCGCATTTTGCAAAATTACAGTAATTAATTTTACTTACAAAAATTTTGTTCAAAACATACAATAGCCTTGTTGTCATGGTAACTTCATTTCACACATCACTTGTTGTGGGCCGCTAACACCCGCAGCAGCACAGCTAGACTGTGGTTTATGAAAGGTCTCACTTGATACTCTTAAGTTCTTTTCTGTTGGGCTGTTTAAAGTTGATGCACACTGTTGATGCATCCATAGTGGTGACTCAGCAGTAGTAGGCCCAGGGTTAAAAAATTCTGAGCCTGAACTTTTCTTCCACGGGTGGGGAGTTCTATATGCGTCACTTTTAGAATGTTTGGTTATGCGCAAATTCCATATCTTAAGCTAGTAGGCAGTGATGGCTGTGCAATCACATTTAACTCAAAACCTTTCATTTATCAATCCTCATCAGCAAAATGTTCAATTAGTTTAATTCTACTTTAATCACACCTCTTTATATCTCAAGGCAAGATTTTTTTCCCCACAGTCATGTTGGTACGCCTGAAATCAGGCACAGTGCCTGAATACTATCAGTTCTGTAGGCCTTTTTTTTAATCATGGTTTTAGCAAAAGCCTACAGATCAACACACATTTGGCCACACATGATACAGCAGCAATATGTGAATTGTACATGCATGGTTGTTACAACAAAGCTGACTTTGTCTTTTTTTGTCTTTGTTACTGGGGAAATTACTGTATGTGAAACATCAGTGGAAATAATCCTTCATCAGCCTGAACAGATATGTCCTTTAAAATATATGTATTTATTTCATGCTCAGATATACATATGCACGCACACACAAAAGCATGCTGTACTTAGTCCAAAGTTATTCTGACAATAAAGTGTTATCCATCTATCTATGTATGCATCTATCTATTAGATTTGCTCATCACTTATAAATAGACAATATCTTGCTCTCAAATACAAAGTAGCTATAGATACCCATTTGTTATGTTTACAGTAACACCAGAGTTGATTGAAATGCAATAACCTATCAAAGTCAATAGGGGGTGCCATAACATGTGAATGGAAAATACTGAGAGACTTTCTAACTTTCTGTCATCAACTTTCTCTTCTCTCCTTTCAAAGAATTACAGTTCTCTCACTCTCTTCTCATCTTCATCTTCACTTCCACCATGGCAACAAGGAGTTAAATACAAATATTTCCATGAGGGATGTGTTTCTGTTCTGTACTGTTGTCCCATTCTCCTAAATGCATTGGCCCTCTGCTGTTTTTCCTCAGTACTGACATACAGTTTGCATTGCATTGTGGGTAATGTAGTTCTAGACCACAGAGACCGAAACTGCACTGGATGTTTCCTTTGCAAAGGCCCCATTGCTGGACACACGGGTGGAACCACAAGGCCTTTGTTCTTCTGAGACATGACTGGCGAAAGAGAGAAAGAGAGACAGAATAAGGAACTTTAGAAGAGGATAGAAAGGGTATGTGCCCTCAGTAATGTCACTCTTTCTAGAAATCACTATTTCCCCAGTAAAAGTACACTTTTATGCTCTATGCAATCCCTTTCGATATGAAAGTATTTAGAAGAAAGGTTTACTTTAATATAAAAATCTATTCTTGCCACAAAAGTTCTTCCATGGGGACCAGGACCAATTTTTTGTGGGTTTGGGTGTGTGTAAGCTGTGTCTTGTTTTTCTGATGTACCGGGGACTAGCAGTTAATTCCAATTATTAAATTCTCTCTCTCTCTCTCTCTCTCTCTCTCTCTCTCTCTCTCTCTCTCTCTCTCTCTCTCTCTCTCTCTCTCTCTGTGTGTGTGTGTGTGTGTGTGTGTGTGTGTGTGTGTGTGTCTATACTGTACCTGCTTTTTCTCTTGTACCACATGTTTAAGCAGACAGTTGTCAGTGCTATCACAGATATGATGGCGGCCACACGTACAGTCCAGTAAGTCAAACCCAAAGAGCTGAAAGTAAGAAATGGAAAGTTGCAGAGAAAAACAGATACATTCACAAATACATAGGTACAAAGATGCATACATAGCTACTGTACATACAATTATGCATACATAGACTGTAGATCATATATATGCATATAAGTAAATACATACAAGTAAATACATACAGAACACATACATACATGTATGACTCATCTGTCCCTCGCCTCAGTAGTATCAGAAGATAGTTGTTCTTCAAGGGGAGAGAGAGAGAGAGAGAGAGAGAGAGAGAGAGAGAGAGAGAGAGAGAGACGCTGTGGGTGAGTGTGTGGGGGGTTGTGTTTTAGATAGGCGATTTGTGAAGGACTGTGCTCAAACAAGCAAGGTGGTCTGTCATTCAGAATTATATGGGTCATTCCGTGAGAAACGTATATATTGCGTCCCAATGAAACAATCCCAGATAAAATCCATATTACACCAAATTGATGTACAATTTCAAACTATATTATAACGCCAACATCTCCTATGAATATTAAAACCACCTAAAGTGAACATTTAAGTATTTTAAATAATGAAAATCCTATTTTAATATGAATGGGTAAGGCTTTTGGCCTGTCCCTCGCATACTATCGTCTACTTCAAGAAGAATTTTAACTAGTAAAATATATGTATTTTCACCAGATTTTCACTTTCATATATTGACTTAAATGTGAATTACACATAATCTGCACTTTTATCACAAATATACACAATGTTAAGAAAATATAGAGTTATATGTCTTTGTCCCCAGAATTGACATTAACCCTGTTACCCTCTTGAAAAAACTCTTATAAAATAATGACATTATATCAAATTGATCTGACTAACAGGAATGTTAATCATCTATGTATCACTTATTTGACTGATAAAGATCAGTAGTTGTCTCTCATTTGAAACATGCTATTTATATGTTTTTAAACTTCCACACACGCGAGGGAAACCATAGCCTGTCAACACTGTTACCAAGATAAACATGCACTTCCAGGTAATTGTTTAGGTTTGATAATATGATCAGATGTGCTAAGGGATACCCTTTCAAATAGCATAGCTTATGTACCTGTGACTTTGTCTCTTTAGCTTGTAATGGGCAAATTACATTGAAATCCTCAACCCTGTTACCATCAGTCCTGTTACTTTTTACCATCACTCCTGTTACTTTCTAGGTAACAGGGCTGACATTTAGCAGTTTCTTGCTAATTAAAGGTCGTAAAATAAAACATTGTAACATAGAAAGTAAAATATGACACTAATTTCTTGACAAGGAGGAACACTTTAGCCAGAAATGTGTGCCACTTGACACGTTGTCCATGAAGTCAGCCCTGTTACCTTTGACATTTTTACAAAAAAAAATAAAATTACCAATCAAATTGCCCTTTATTGAAGACTTATTAAATGGGAACACCATTACATGTTAGCCAGGCTGATTTTTTCATCTCTATTTTGTTTTGTTCTTTCTAAAACTAGTTATGTTTATGTTTAACATTATGCCATGCATTAAAAAATGGCTGTTAGGCGTCATCCAATCCAAAAATTAGCACTTTTGAAGAAAATTTCATGTTTGAATATAATATAGTCTTAAAAGGGACCAAAGTACTATATAAATATGTAGAACATATAAAGAATTTCCATCTCAAAATATATTATATTATACTGCATTTGTCTGTAACAGGATTGACCAAATAAAGAAAATCCCCTGGAAAAAAAGAGATAAAACAATAATAAATTGAAGTGTGGGAGGTTGCCCAGAGCCATTTTCCATACCTCCAAGATATGTCTGTTACAGTACAAAAGAAAAAGTGATGAAAAAAACATTTTCATTTTTAAATTTTAAAAACTTGAAAATATACGTTTCTCGCGGAATGACCCATATACAGTAATTTCCCGTATTTAAGCAACATTGTGTATAAGCCGCAGGCAGGACAGTGTTTTATGCAAGTTAAAAAAAACAAAACCATATTAACACCATATTAACTGCCCCCCTGTTTTAACCTCATAGCGGAAGAAATTTTGCAAAATCAATGTATAAGCCGTGGCTAATAGTCGGGAAATTACGGTAATACTTTAGAGCTGCAAATGAGGACCCTGATTCTGTAATCAGGTTTAGTAACTGTAAATAAGGAGCAGTGTTGTAGTTACTCTACCTGATCCAGCAGTCAGCAGGGCTGTGGTATACACAGCGTATGACGCAGAGGAAGTAGGGACCTGAGGAGGAGTTGGAGCGGGAGTCTGGCTGGGCTTCCGTAAGGGAACTGAGAATGAGTGAAAAAGAGGAAGTACTTCATTTTGCTGACACTTATGTCCAAATTATTTTTAAAGGAGCAGTGTGTTAGCCTGACATAGCCCGACCATAATACTGCTGTTCATCCGTATTCATGTTCTGGAGGTTCTTTAACCTGACGCGATTATACTGCGGGGGGAGGGCATTCACTTCTGGTTTGAAATGATTGGACAGCTCGTCTAATCAGCTTCGCTTATTGGCCGGTAGACTCTCTACCGATGTAAACACGCCCCAGAGGACCGTGCTCAGACCATGATACGTATGAACATCCATATCCTTATCCTTATTTCTCACTTTGTCTCAATGTATTATGGAAGCATAATGAGGCCTTAGTTAGCAATGACAACAATGACAGCAATTCGCCTTATTCACCCGGAACGTTCTAAAGACGTTGAGGGGTACACTTCAGGGGTACACTCGCCTACACCGTTGCTACACAGCCAGCTGTCATGGCGCCTCACTGTTGTGTGCCGAAATGCACATCCTCAATGAGGAAAAAATCATACCGTGGGCAGACTTTCCACCGTTTCCCAAAAGAGCAGGCACTTCGGTGGAACTGTTTACTTCCGTACACCTCTTTCGTACTTTCGTACACCTCAAGCGTCAAATTACGTCAAAATGGCCGCCAGGTGAATAACGCGAATGACAACACAAACACCACTTGAAATGTCAAGTAACTTACTTACATAACCACTCTACCAAATACAATGAAAATACTACCAATCTTTTACGTCACCTGGTATCACATCCAATTGCACCTCTGTGTACACGTCTTGATGCATTACTATAGTAATCCCACACCAGTACTGTCCAGAATCCTCTGCGGTCAGTCCAGTGATGATCACAGTGAATGTTCTAGAATTGATGTCATCAAACAGAGAGAATCTCCCGTTAACAGCACGGGTGAGGCTTCTTCCAGTCTGGATAGGAATGTCTTTACCTTCCACACGAGTACACTTCCCTCTGCAGAGGTACTTGGGGTATTGCTCATATCCTCTATCATAGGGGCAATTGATTACAGCGAATCTTCCCACGTATCCAATCACCTTAATCACAGTCTCATCCGACCGCACACCTAAATACACACACACACACACACACACACACACACACACACACACACACACACACACACACACACACACACACAATGACACTTGATGTAGTCCACCAGACCTAATATTTTGGTTGCAATATTGTGATTTTTTTTAACATTCAGATTCTTACCCTCAAATTGAGTTATTGTCTTGTTTGTGTGTGTCTGTGTGTGTGTGTGTGTGTGTGTGTGTGTCTTTGGATTTGTGAAACTGTGTAACACACACAATCTTACCAGCAAAGACGATGCATAAAGTGATCAAACGCCTCATCTTTTCTTCTCAAATCTGCAACAGCTGCTGCTGCTGCTGCTGCTGCTGATGATGATGATGATGACAAACACCACAGCATTGAACGCATTACTCTTACATTCTGCCCTCTCCGTCTACCTGCATCGCCTTGTGAAGTTTTTTTTATCTGCCTCACTCTCTCCGATATGAACTCACAAGGGCAGCATCCTGTGTAGTGCTTTTAGTCGAGCGCCAGAGCTGTTTTGAGACCAGTGGTTTTGCTGATGTGCTCGTGTCATGTAAAAGACCAGCAGAAACACACCCCCTCCTTCCTCCCTCACTAACCATATAGACTGCAGCTTTGTTTTCCATTCTCGCTTTGTCTTGCTTGTGTTCTCTTGACCAAACCCCCTCTCCAAACACACACACACACACACACACACACACACACACACACACACACACACACACACACACACACACACACATACATGCACAGGCACAAACACAGACACACACACACACACACACACACACACACACACACACACACACACACACACACACACACACACACACACACACATCTTCCACCTTTTGTTTGAATTTCCTACATAGATTAATCCCAACGTATATTCTTTTTTTTTTTGCAAATGATAACCAGATATTTGGACATAAATAGTATCAAACATGGTGTGTGCCTCTTGTAAACACAGGGTATAAGGTGAATATCATGATTGGTCAGTAATGTTGTTTTTGTTTTTACCTTCAAAATCTTTTGTGACAACGCATGTTACATCAGCAAGTGTGTTGTTTGGAAATTTGTCATGTATTCATGTAGCACACATATACTCATCTAAATCTGCAGATGGTCAGCGTTTTGAGTCTCTCTCTCTCTCTCTCTCTCTCTCTCTCTCTCTCTCTCTCTCTCTCTCTCTCTCTCTCATGTGAGAATAGGGAAGATTATGTAACATGCCCCCTTCTGGCCAAGATGTCTAATAGCAATACATATATTTTTACAGTTTTTATCAGGTGCCTTGGTATGATTCTCAAATCATCTTTAATATTTATAAAACAGTAGGTGCATTTCTCAAAAAATCAGACAAATGGCAAAACACCATCGATTGCCTACAAAAGCCAGCCTCTTGCTCAAATCCTTAATTCATATCTTAAAATTAAATATTTCTGACAATGAACATGTCAGGCCATCAAAAGAACAAATTCGTGCCTCATCTGGACAAAACAGCCAAATCTCTTAGTCATATTGTCAATGTAACAGTACATACATGAGGAGTCTTCTGATGTTACCTATGTTTATAATTCTACAAACTATAGCGTTTTGATGATAAGTGTTGAAAGTTGTAAATAACTCCTTAGTGTATGTGAGAGATTGTTTGAATAGACTGGAGAAGATCCAAAAGTATGCCTGTTCTTTAGGACTGTACACTGCTAAAGTAAGATAAGAATAGACAATATACTTGCATACATGTGGACGCGCACACACACACACACACACACACACACACATGCTAAAAAAATTGAACTTATTGCTCAACTTCACACAGGCTAGGAAGACTTTTTGTCAACTCAATTTGTCAACCTTTTTTATTTCACAAAGAATTTCCTCAATTCCCCCACATTCCCCTAAACCCCAAGTCTCTTTGTGTGTGTATACCTGTTTGTTCTCTTGTACCATATATTTAAGCTGACACTTGTTAAGGCCAACACAGAAACAATAACGGTCACACGTACAGCCCAGTAGTAGCCCAGAGAGCTAAAAAAAAAAAATAAGAAAAAATGGAAAGTTGGATTAGATAGATAGATAGATAGACAGATAGATAGATAGATAGATAGATAGATAGATAGATAGATAGATAGATAGATAGATATGAATTCTCACCTGTTATCACTAGGAAGTGATTGTGCTGAGAAGGAGAGGGAGGGAGGGAGGGAGGGAGGGAGGG
Source organism: Sardinella longiceps (assembly GCA_027497455.2). Classification (NCBI taxonomy): domain Eukaryota; kingdom Metazoa; phylum Chordata; class Actinopteri; order Clupeiformes; family Clupeidae; genus Sardinella; species Sardinella longiceps. Next base: position 22,518 of record JAODXP020004585.1, on the reverse strand, counting down.
AGAGAGAGAGAGAGATTTACTCTTAAAGTCTGCCTTTAGGAACCATGTGAATGCTTGTTTGTGAGTGTGTGTTTGTGGCTGCAAGTGTGTGTAGAACAGAACATGTGAGAAAAAGTTTTTTGTCAAAAGTATCTCAGTTTTTTGTCAAAAACTCATTGTTTGGAGTGTTAGCCTAGAGATACGGACATACCCTTACAGCAGATACAGCAAATAGATTTGCTCAGCCAGTATGTAGCCACGAGCCATAGGGACTTATTTTTTTGGATTGGTTGGAGCTCTTTGATGTTCACCAATCAAATATATGATATAAATATATCACTATATGCTTGTTAGGACCTGGCGTTTACATCTTGTTTGTTCGCTGGTTGGTTATAGCGCTATTCTATTGCATGGAGAGGCTGTTTGTAAGTGAACTTCCTTGTTCCTCCCAGCTTCATTCCAGAATATTGATAGTTGCCAGACTTTAATGATAGTCTGGCTTGTCATTGTACTTGTCTGTTTTTATTTCTAGGTTTAGCTTATTTCAATGTCGATTGGCTAGGTTAGAATCTAGAATTTAGTTTTTGACTAACTGGGTACCATCTTAAAATTGATTAATGATACAGTATATTGTTGAGCAGAAATACTAAAAAAATACATTACAGTACATTATAATACATTATATAATTTTATCACCCAGTGGAATGGAATACTGTTTTCTGATTGGTTGTTAGGGTGTCCGTTATTTTAGATAACAGGACACCCGAGGCATTGTTGGGTTAAAAAGTTTCACCAGCGTTCTTTATCAATGCTCTTTAGAATGCAGCCTTGTGGATCTTCTTTCATATGAAAATAGTACCCCAACTGAACAGGTTAATTTCTTTCTAAACTGAGCCACATGTTTCTTTTTATGTTTTAAACACTTGCTCATCGTCTATACACTGTAGTTGCAACCGGGTGATAAGCGGGATAACGGCCTTCAAGGTGTCCCGATATAAGGAAAATAATGGATGAGGTGAAGAACAGGCTGTTTGCCTATGCCAAGTCCATTATTTTTCTTATATACAGTATTTCTTATATTGGGACATCTCGGCGGCCGTTATCCCTTACATAATACGTGATGGACTGAACTGACCAAAAATGCAGACAGTTGTGTCCTACACAAGCAAGTCCATGTTCCACTTACTATTCCATGCCTCCATATATACAATGTTGGATGTGAGAGGTGAAGGTGAGAGGATGGGGTCTTCAGTGGACGGCAGAATTGTTGACTTTGGAGTTGTATGAGGACCTGAAAAATAACATTACAGATTGTGAATTGATGAGTTGGGATACACAATGACAAACAGAAAATGCATTTGAGGAATTGGTTTACAGAGATGGGTCTTCAGTTATACCTTTGATCACATTGAAATTTACTTCAGTGAACACATGATACTTTCCGAACCCTGTGTTGACCCCACACCAGTATTGTCCAGAGTCTTCTGTAGTCAGTCCAGTGATGATCACAGTGAAGACTCTAGCAGTGATGTCATCATGCAGAGAGAATCTACCATTGACTGAGTCGATCTGACCTTCTTCAGTCCTGATGGGAATGTCATTAGTTCCCCAGATGCACGACCCTGTACAGAGGTACTTGGGGTTTGTCTCATATCCTCTATCATAGGGACATCTGATCTCTGCTGATCCACCCAAATGTCCAGTCACATCTATCACAGACTCCACAAGTTGTGCATCTGCACACACACACAGAGACATTCATTCAAATGGTGAAGTTTAATGCAGTGCTCCGTGTTACTGAAAAATAAAGATCTTTAAAGGACACTTTTGGCTCTTTCAAATAGGGGTTCCACCTTAAAAACGGTTCCTTAAACCTCCATTATTTCGCCAGTGTGGGGAAGTGAGGAAGCCAAAAAGTTAATAAATTACCATTCTCACGCTGAAGAATGGCAAATTATTAAACATGCCCATAAGGCAAATAAAAAGCGTGATTCTTATTCACAAACTATTAAAATCAACTCACCAACAAGCAGACAGAAGAAGGTGATAAAATATGTGTCCATGTCTTTTGGCAGTTGAAAGGCAAACAAAAATGCAGTAAATTCTCATTCCATAGAAATGTGTCACCTGTCAATAAATCAATCTGTCTGTTCTTCTATCTATCTATCTATCTATCTATCTATCTATCTATCTATCTATCTATCTATCTATCTATCTATCTGTCTGTCTAGATTGTTGAGTATGCAGTTATGCTATGTGGGTGGGTTATTATTGGTGTGGGGTGTGTGTTTACGTGTCTAAGGCCATGTTTTTTTTTAGGCTACCATATTTGCATCAATGTTAACTTTAGAATAGCTGCTGCAGTATAATTTTAGTGAGCTGTATGTGTGTGCGTGTGTCTCTGTGTGTGACCAATTGATTGTGAATAAGTAAATGTGCAATAAAGCTAGATTGTGTACATTTTCAACCTCACTCACGTCAGATGATTCATAGCTGCAAGCAGGCTACTCCGTCTTTATTTGCTTCGTAAGAGATTTGTTTCAGAAGACTGGACGTCATCAAAAAATCTTGCATATAATTGGACAAACCACTGTCATCTGTCATCCTACTTCAACCACTTACATCGAAACCTACCAATTGCATCCCATGATGCATAATTTCTAATTTCTCAGAAATTTGGACAAAAGTATCAAACATATCCTCCTATTAGCAAGTGACACTCCCAGTATTCATTTACTTGTATTGTGTTGTAGCTTGATTGTTATTTAAGCAATATCACACGAGTGAGAGTGATGTTATTGGAAGAATATCATCACTGTGTGTTGTTCGCCGTATGCACGAAGCCGCAGGCTGAGTGCAGTAGGCAACCACACACAGTGATGATATTCTTCCAATAACATCAGAACCACGAGTGTGATATTGCTTTTATACAACAATTCCATTACCAACTTACTAAGTTTTTAAACACAAAATTGTATTTTCTAGGTCCTACTGTTTAGTTTCAATTTTTATCAGTTCCTTCCGCCCCTTAAAATAGTTCTTAGCTTGGAACTGCCCTGGCAATATGTAAAAAATTAGACAAATAGCAAATGGTTTAGATGTATTGGATATTTACTGAAGATTTCAAACTTTTACAGAGAGTTCATCCTCGATTTGCAAAACTGAAAGAAACAAATAGCCTACTTTGGCAAGGGGGAGCGGGGCGGGGGCAACCTCCTTTATGCGGACTGGGGTCGGGCTCTGTTAAGGTGAAGTGGATGAGATAGCCTATGTGTGGGATACTGTCAATAAACTGGTCATAATGTCTTTTTGGAGTCATTGAGGATTTTTTGGATGTATTTATCATATTCTACAACTGCCTATCATCATTTCAAGCCAAGTAATGTAAGTTGTTATAGTTCGTATTAATTCAGGCAGCTGCATTTTACTACAAATTGTTAGCGAGCTAACGCTAGCGAGCTAGCTGACGTAATTTTTTAAAATTGAGAAGTGGTGTTTCATTGAATGACAACCAGCTGGACAATGTTGCCGAGATTAGTTTAAGTTGACAGACTAAAAATAAACGAAGGCTAGTGCAAAATATTAAGTTTAAGCGAAGTCTAAAACGGTTTGCTTCTAGTTAGCATACTGTTGCTATGTTACTTGCTATTCACTTGAACTAGTCCGTTAGCACGCTTACTAAGTTCATGGACGTACCAAAAGTGTTTTCCAAAGCCCCACATTTTAATTTATTGGTATTATGAATGATTACAGACAATGTCATGGCGCTAGTTCATACAGGAAAACAAGAAACTCAATGGAGATCATTACAGAACTAGATGGCTCGGTAGAAAATGCGCACTGATTAATAACTGTAAAGAGTCTTCAGTGATGTTCCTGCCTAATATAATCACTCGTAGTGACGCTTGGAATGCCTCCCGTCCAATCAGAAATTCAGAAATAGTTTGACCGAACCTAGTTGTTGTATAACCCTCTTTTGAAGTCGCTTTGGATAAAAGCACCTACACTGTAAAGTGAATACCATGATTGGTTAGTTAAGTTCTTTTTTTTTCTATCTTCATAACATTTTGTGATAGTGTTTGCTTTCCATAATACTGAAAAAAAAAAAAAAAAAATACAAAATCTTTCATCATGTTTTAATTAGCCAGCCCAGCTGACATCAGCAAGTGTGTTTTGCGTTGTTTGGCTGTGGATATCTGTGTCATGTGTTCCATGTAGTCTATCACACAGATACACATCTAACTCTGCAGGTTATATTGCCACACAGACATACTCAACTAACTCTGCAGATTATTTTGGTGAACTCCTGTGGTCTGTGGTCTGGGTTTGAGGCTCTCTCTCTCTCTCTCTCTCTCTCTCTCTCTCTCTCTCTCTCTCATGTGAGAGTAGGGAGATTATGTAGCATGCCCCCTTCTGGCCAAGATCTCTAATAGAAATACATACATTTTAGTTGGTGCTACGGCAGAAAATAAATGAATAAATAAAAAGCAATTTTGAGAAATGAAGCATGACCCCTTCTGGATAACATGTCCATTAGCAAGTGATATTTGATGCCATATGGAAAATAAAAAAAAGAGGTTTTAAGAAAACTCCCAACGCTAAATGTCACGGTCTGACGTAACACATTAAAAAGTGTTGTGATTTATTCTTAGACACTATTCAAATGTACGTACCAATTGGGGGAGACATTATATACACAATATTTCTCAAAAGTGAATACTTCCTTCCTTTTATGGGAGAATATCCTAAGGAAACTTTGATACAATTTCAAGCAGTCATTGTGCAGCTTACATAGGGGTATAGCTTTAATATTCTCTGAAAATAACGCAACATAAATAGCTGCCAATAAAAGAGAGTAGACCCCACAGCAAACATTGTCCCAAATTGTGCCACAGTCAATATTTTAGGTGAACACCATTGACATGGTTCCAGTAATATACTGTATGTTCTTCAACTACCTGATTTTAGCTAACAAAACCATGAACAACTTGTTTGGCACAGATGCTGTCCAGAGTGTGTGGCAACAATCTGGTAAGGGGCATCAAGACAACTCTCCCGTCACTAAAGTCATCATGGTGGTGGTAGCATTATAGTCTATGGCTGCATGCAGAGTTCAGTTATTACGGTAAATGCCTAGCATTATGGGAATTGTAGTTCTGGACCATAGAGGCTGAGACTGCTCTGGTTTTGTCTTCAGTAGGAAGTCCAATGCCAAACGCACAGGTGGAGTAGCAAAGCCTCTGTTCTTCAGGGACATGACTGCTAAAAGCATTAAAAAACAAAGAATCAGTGAAACAATATAAGGAAGGTTTTTGTATTTATTTATTTATTTTTGATATATATTTACCAGGTGATTCTGTTACGCCAATGTTATATTATATTTTTTCTAATACCAACATTTTTGTAGGATCTGCTATGTACACTACATCAAGTGTCCTAGTACTGTGTGTGTGTATGTGTGTATGTGTGTACATGTGCGCGCGCACGCGTGTGTGTGTGTGTGTGTGTGCGTGCGTGCGTGTGTTGTTTGCATACCTGTTTGTTCTTCTGTACCATATGTTACAGCAGAGAGCTGTTAAGGCCAGCATTGAAACAATGACAATCACACGTACAGTCCAGTAGGTCACAGAGAGTGCAGGACCTGAAGAGCTAAAAGAAGGGGAACGCAAGAGAGAGCCAGTGATTGATTGATCAATCGATAGATTTAGATAGAGCAGGCCCCAAGCCTTTTCTAAGCAGAATTGTATTGGGTCCCCTCACTATCTCTTACTACCTCAGCACCATATAACCTACCCACTACTAGCATTATTTGCAATAAGATAACATAATACTGGTGTCATTCTGGCTATCAGTTTTAACCCTGTGGGGGTAGCAGACAAAAAAAAAAAAAATACATAATGTATACATGATTGTCATATCTCTGTGCCCTAGTGGTGTGGGGTCCTAAGCAACCGCATATTTCGAGTATGCCTTGGCTTGGCTCTGGCATAGAGCTTACCTGTTGCCACAGATCCCAGGAGACAATTGTGCTGGAGAGAGAGAGAGAGAGAGAGAGAGAGAGAGAGAGAGAGAGAGAGAGAGAGAGAGAGAGAGAGAGAGAGAGAGAGAGATTTGGTCAATAGGTCAGGAACTATTTTCACAATACAAATAGAAATTATGCGTGTGATGTAGTTACCTGCTCCATCAGTATGTCCAAAGGGAGAAGTGAGAACCTCAGGACATGGATCAGGAGTGTGGGATGGGTTTGGCATGGGAGCTGAGGAGAGACAGAGAGAGAGAGAGAGAGAGAGAGAGAGAGAGAGAGAGAGAGAGAGAGAGAGAGAGAGAGAGAGAGAGACATACAGTTGAAGGAATTATTCAGAGTCTTAAAAATCCAAAGCGACAGAAACAAGTACAGGCAAAATAATGCCAAATCGATTTCATATGCCCACATCTATATTCGCTATTTTGGTGTTACTCGAAATTTGATCATTTGCATTAGCTATAGACAGCACTTAGCAATGTGAAACAGCAAGCCTACAGGTTGTTTAATTCCGGATAATTACTTATCCCAAATTATTTTAAATGATGTGCAACTTCTAATCATTACAGTACCTGGTATGACATCTAAGCGTACTTCAGTGTACACATCATGGTTCAATATCACACAGATGCCGCACCAGTATTTCCCAGAATCCCGTGCAGTCAGTCCAGTGATGTTCACAGTGAAGACTCTAGCAGTGGTGTCATCATGCAGAGAGAATCTCCCATTGACAACAGGACTGCGGCCTTTTTTCATCTTGACAGGGATGTCTTTACCCTCAGAGCGAATACACCTTCCTCTGCAGAGGTACTTGGACTTTCCTTCATATCCTCTATCATATGGGCATGAGATTACTGCTGATCCACCCACATATCCAGTCACCCTGATCACAGACCTCACCGACTGGGCTCCTAGACACACACACACACACACACACACACACACACACACACACAATGGAAAGAGAGATACATTTGGTTACATTTGGGCTACACTAGATGGGTTACGGAATTGTTAAGTCAAGTTTCAAAAATATGCCTACATTGAAACGAATGGTGATTTATTAATTTATGTATTTATTTTGACTGTTGGCTGCTCTGTCGTGTCTGGTGTAGCCAGTTACATTGTGGCAGATAGCTTTTTGACTTGACATATCCAATGTAGCCTCCCTGTTATTTTGAAAGTCGATGTGTGTGTTTGTGTGTGTGTGTGTGTGTGTGCACAATATGGAAACCAGTTTATGGATGACTGATTACAAAGCTTTAAGTATGTACTGTGTGTTTTCAAAATTTCAACACCGAGGTGTGAGGTTTGCATGAGCAGAGCCATATTCTGTAGAAATCTAGACTTCTACAGAATCTACACAGACCCACTTCCTCGTGCTCAACCATTTGTGGGGAGCCACTATGTTCCCCACTTTGCATGTGACCAGTACCTAACCCTCATCTAAGCCATAAGATAGGACTTGGGAAACACAGGGGTGACACCCCTGCATTCCATGCATCTTTCTACACAGAATACAAGTTTTTACAGTTCTCCCATTAAAACCATATTTGTCACTTTCAATCATGTTGTCAGTTTAAATGGCCGGTGTAAATGCTGGTTTTAGCACGGGTGTTGTTAGACACCGTTAAACATCCGTGCTAAAACCAGCATTTATACCGGACTCGAGGGGTTTATTGCGCTTCTAAAACTGTTACCACGTTGACCGGCAATTGTTTCATTAACGGAAAACATAACCACGAGAAATATGGCAAGTTATTCCTTGATACCAATTCCTCCGCCAAAAAACATACTTCCTCTTACTGAATGGTTGCCAAGTAACGCATAAGCGCTTCTCCATTCACTTTCTTATGGCGCAGCAGTTTAGAACGAAATGCGGTTGAAGCCGTGCTAAATGCCTAATTTACAATGGCATCGAACGCGTTTTCAACCAATCACAATCGAGGACCGGAACTATCAGTTTTAGAAGACTTTCTATGACATGGCTAAGTAAGTCAAACCAAGACAAAACTGTAGGCTAATTTTCTCTCAGGTCCTTAAGTTTTTTTTTGTTGTTGTTGTTGTTTGTTTGTTTTTTAATCCTTGGTTTTATGAGGTCTTATTAACAGGCAGTTTAGATCCTCTCTGTATAGGATAATATGGCTTTGTTGCATTTAAAATAGATACAATATTTAAGATAATATTTTAAGATAATATATTAAAATAATTTTAAACTTGTAATATTATTACAATAAAATACATACAATATTGTAAGGCCAAATCATCCTGTTTTGTTTTCTGCTTTTCTGGACTATTCAGTAGTTTTAAATTACACCAGATTAGACCACTAAAGAATGACAAATGGTATAGAATGGGTGTGGGTCCCTGATTGCATGTGACACTTAGCTAACTGTTGTTAGTACATCTCGATCTTAGTATTGGTTCCGAAATCTATCTTCCTTGTCTTACACTCTGTGAACCTGTGAATAATAGGAGATATTATCACAGCCTGTGATGAGGGAGAATAATTCCTCAATTCCTGCACATGATCATGAAATTTAGCGTGACTCACATGTCCTCTGTTTTGACAAGGGAAGCATGCTGACGCCCACAGCACACCCACATGCATTTTCCCACATACTTCAATTGAATTAGCCAATCCAATGCACGTTAAGTCTGTTATTTCAAACCAGTAAAGACATTTTTTAAATGCATTTATTTTTTGTCCATAATTGGACACATTGACACTGAAGATGTCAAAGATGTCTGAAAATAATGTAAAAGATACAAAGGATATTTAAATTCTCAAGCGATATCTTGGGTGAATTGTAAATTATCGAATGTATACCGTGCGTCAGGAGTCTCCAACAGGTAGCTCGCGAGCTACAGTAACTCGCCAAAGGGTCAAAGGAAATGTAAATAAATCTCATTATAGTCCTAAAAAGTATTGAACCCGACAAAATCTCAATGAAATCAATTCAAAACATCCTGTCCTGCGTGGAACAAAAAGATCCTATACTGTAAGCGTGTAAGATGGTAGAAAACCATCTTTTTTTCAACGATACAATGGTATGTGTGTGTGTGAGAGTGTGTGTGTGTGTGTGTGAGAGAGAGAGAGAGAGAGAGAGAGAGAGAGAGAGAGAGAGAGAGAGAGACAGAGGGTAAACTCACCAACAAATACGATGCAGATCACCAGTAGAGGTTTCATGACTTCTTTAGCGTCAACTGATATTCGTCTAACTACAGTAATACTACCGTTTTAAACTCAGCAGCCCTTCTTCTTCCTATCTGCATCTATCATCCATGCTGTCTCCTGTTTCGATGGACTCCTTACTTGCCCCTCTATGTCTCAAAGTTCAACTCACATGTATGTAAATGATGACAGGAGATGCATCAGTCTTAGCGACACAAGTGTGTTGTTTACATGGAGACCAGTGGGTTTTGTGTTGCAATAGTGTCATGCAGAGACGAATGGAAACACCCCCTACTTCCTGTTTTAATAACCACTATAGCAGTACCAGACAGGTTGCACAATTATTTTTGCTCAATAATTTGATATTCAAAAATAATTTGTTATATTTATTATGTTAATGTTATAAGTTCAGACAAGTGTTCTGTCTGTTTCATCTGTTCTGTGGAATGGTGTGGCTTTCCTGTGGCATTGAATAAACTTGTTTTGTCTCTCAGGGGGCTGCATTCCAAGAGGCTGGTAGCCTGGGAATTCCCATGCTCCTTTGCGCGCTTATTTCATTTCACTAGGAGCATGGTGACCATGGCCGTTTTTCTCGCCTACTTTCGGTATCCAATCGCAGAATGTGACGGCTGCATAGGCTATCGCAGCCGTCTTCTCTTTCCCTTGCCTCTGTCTGTCTCCCCTTCAGGTCGGGTTGGCGTGGGCGTGGTTGCATCCTCCTAATCAGCTGGCCTATTTAATGATGCTGGCTGTGTCCATCGAGGAGGGCTGGGCTGCGTGGTGGCTTGTTTTTTTGAGAGAGCTGCGTCTTTTCTTTTGTTTTGCATCCATACACTCGCACTCACAATTCCTCACATACATTCGCAACATGCACCCCTGCCGACACACTGATATTCACTGCTGACTTAAAACACTTTATTACCTCTTTATTTAATAAATTATTTAAAAGTTTGTTATCGCGTTGTCCTCCTTTGTTCAAGGCCCTTGAGCCAGGCCTTGACACAGAACAAAAAGGGATTTGTACGGCCCTCGATTGCATTTTACGTCACGTGGTGGCTCTGGTATTGGCTCCGAGGTATGTACAGACGCTATGATAGACATTCGTAGCGCCCAATAAACGGCTATGGACAATTGTAAACGATGCTTCTACTACGAGAAATGCAATAGGTAGGTCCCCAGACTAAATATCACTTGTGAGAGGTTGGTTCAGTGGAAACCCTGGGTAAGTTCATGTAGCCTAGAGGTTGTGGTAAACCTGCTAATACACTGTAAAAGAGAATAAGCAAAGCTCACTAGAAAATTGACAGTGCGAACTCATTGCCTCAAACAAGTTAAGTAAGCATAACTATTCTATTTCAAGTTTTACAATAACTCAACTGGACAGAATTATCCGAGAATAATGGTCACCTAGCAGCCAATCAGAGAAGAGAATCGCGTTCTGAAGGGAGATAATATTGTTTACTTCACTTGTTTGAGGCAACAAATTTCCATCATTTTGAAATTTTACTTCTTCTTTTTTACAGTGAGAATAGCCTGGACATTAAATGCAAGGTGATATAACAGTTTTATCACTATACTTAATATTTACCTGTTTGTCACTTAACCACCTATAATGTGATTATCCTGTAGGTCACTTCACTGTATGCGCTGGTTTGGCACTGAGCTTTTGATATGTTCTCTGTTTAGATTGCAAATAAATCTCACCTTTGCAGCCTACAGTCTTCCAGTGACTTTTCTAAGGACCGGAGAGAGTGGCTCTAATGTTTGGTGCCCCCTTTTGGCTAAAATATGAAATGCATCAGTTGTTTAATGCATTGGTATTGTAACACTTTTGAGAAATTGATAATTCCTGATACATATTTTGGAATAAAATAATCAAAACATGAGCCTTTTTAAACTGTGTTTATTAGGTCATCACTAAACATAACTTTGGATTTCTATGCTTCGGATTGGAAACAAATCTATATATGTGCTTGTGCAATTTAGTACCTGCAGGGGGAGCTAAATATCTGTAACATTCCTCCATGTACCCTTGATGCGTATTATTTACAGAATTAAGTCTCTCTCTCTCTCTCTGTCTCTCTCTCTCTCTCTCTCTCTCTCTCTCTCTCACACACACACACACACACACACACACACACACACAGCAAGCTGTCATATAACATAATCAACAACAACAAAAATATTGTCACAGCTGTCACATATTAATATTACTCATAAAATACATTAATGCCATATTTAGCATTTTACTACATATTACAAGATTTATAAATAAATAAATTAAAATATTGCTACTTTCACTCAAATTTTGGGAACCACACCTCTGAATAAACAACACTTTCTTCCCTGTTCTGCCTGTTAACCTTTTTGCCCTCTGGTGCTTTTACACTGGCATAGTGCATTATGGGGGATGTAGTTCCCTCAGGCAGTTTGATACTAGAGTAGATGGTAGGAACCATGTCCTCTTTGGGATTGCAGTAGATGGGCTGTTCTGGGGTTTTCCTGACTGGTTTGACTGTGGAATATATTAACTGTCCTGGTGGCTGGTGACATGGGCCTGCTTGATTGTTCCCTGGGCTCTTGGTTGACCTGCTCCCCAGCTCATCAGACATCTCATAGTCATTGGGCTGTAATGATATTAGTAATACATTTATAGAACATTTATAAAGCATCAAAACATTAATAGAACATTTATAAAGCATCAACAGATCAAATGTCATAGTTTTTATAGCGCTACTACTGAAAAGATGCAATAGTTCTCTGCTTATCATGCCTTTCTATAGAAATATGAATGTGACATATAAGTACTTGACATAAATCAGAGCTCTGTAGAATTTTCAATTTCACATATCAATCTCACCAGCTTGTCATTTACAGTGAGAGAGAGAGAGAGAGAGAGAGAGAGAGAGAGAGAGAGAGAGAGAGAGAGAGAGAGAGACTTCAAGGGCAGAGAGAGAGAGAAAAAAAAAGTAGCGGTTGCTGAGTAGTTCCTCTCAGGTGCACAGATTTATATTTGTCTCAGATGATAATAATATCTATCTTTTCAGCTGTAACATCAATCTGTCACTTATGTTACACACACACACACACACACACACACACACACACACACACACACACACACACACACACACACACACACACACTGGATTCAGTTTCGTGATGTGTGTGTAAGCTGTCTGTGTAGAGTGAATGGGTGCCTGTGAGCGTACATGTATGCATGTGGTCAATAATACTATCACCACAAAGTTTCCCTAGTCAGTATGAGACCGTTTCTTACCTCCCCCATACACATGCTTTTGGGCAGTTTGGCCAGATCATCCCCTGGAAAAGATTAAAGTAAACATGAGTTACTGTGCAAGAGAAATGACTGGTATCTGTGTGTGAGTATATATATGTGTGTGTTGTGTGTGTGTGTGTGTGTGTGTGTGTGTGTGAGTGAGAGCAAGAGTGAGAGAGAGAGAGAAAGAGAAAGAGAGAGAGTGACTGTGTGTAGGTGAAAGAAAAACAGGGAGCGAGGGGGAATGCCATTTCAGCACCCATGGTGTGAATTTCCTTGTTAGTTTTAACCACATACTGAACTCATGGTGGATGTGTGTGTGTGTGTGTGTGTGTGTGTGTGTGTGTGTGTGTGTGTGAGAGAGAGAGAGAGAGAGAGAGAGAGAGAGAGAGAGAGAGAGAGAGAGAGAGAGAGAGAGAGAGAGAGAGAGAGAGAGAGAGAGATGCGGGTTAATAGCAAGCAGTGCTGCCTGGGAAGAGGCCATTGAATAGGCAAAACACTGAGCCTCTCTCTCTCCCTGTGTGTGTGTGTGTGTGTGTGTGTGTGTGTGTGTGTGTGTGTGTGTGTGTGTGTGTGGAGAGAGAGAGGGATAGATAGATTTGCATAATAGAATGAAGTGAGTTGCAGGGTAGGAGAACAGTTGGGTACATCTGTGTGTGTGTGTGTGTGTGTGTGTGTGTGTGTGTGTGTGTGTGTGAGAGAGAGAGAGAGAGAGAGAGAGAGAGAGAGAGAGAGAGAGAGAGAGAGAGAGAGAGAGAGAGAGAGAGAGAGAGAGAGAGAGAGATTTTCATAATAGAATGAAGTGAGTTGCAGGGTAGGAGAACAGTTGGGTACATCTGTGTGTGTGTGTGTGTGTGTGTGTGTGTGTGTGTGTGTGTGTGTGTGTGTGTGTGTGTGTGTGTGTGTGTGTGTGTACCTGTTAACTTCCTCCTATGGTACACAGCTAAGAATATTCCACACGTCATCAAAAGTACGAGAACAGATAGCATCACTATGAAGACGGCATCTCCCCTATCTTCCACCATCTCCCCAGCAGTTACATGACCTGTTAACACAAACATACAGTACTGTATTTCGGCATGTATTTCATGGCCTGTAAACACACAATACTGTATATATCTCTCTCTATCTATCTCTCTTCTCTCTCTCTCTCTCTCCACACACACACACACCCAACCGAACAAGATGTACAATATACAGAGGGCATTTTGAAAGAGAAGTTAAGTAAAATGAAAATGAATGTTGTAATTTCCAAATCAGACCAATTGTGGTCAATTGAATGAAAGTGTCAGCACATTTCAGCTTTTAGTTGAAAACTAGGGGAACCACACATTGAATCAGGAATACTCACTACTGGTTGGCTCCAGAGTGGGTGAGGATGATGATGGAGACGGTGAAGGTGAGAAGGTCCTCTGAGTGAAGGGACGGGGAGTTCTGCTCGGAGTAGGGCGTGGAGCTGACAGCAAGAGACAGAATGACAGACATCAAATCAATGTTAAAATAATAACAACAAAGGAATGAACTTGTGCATCTTTACTCTTTTAAAAGAGTTATGTGCTTGTCTTACAGTATGTGTTTAAGTACATCCCCTTATCCCCTCATACAAATGTGTTTTTGTCTTATACACTTATATGTGTATACCCAGTGTTGGGAGTAATGAGTTACAAAAGAAACTAATGCATTGTTTGTTGTGGTAACTTGGTAATGTAAGGAATTACAGAAAAAAATGGTAATATTTTACACAATTCAATTGTCAGTAACGTAACTTTTAGTTACTTTTTAACTTCGAATGAATTGGTGTTTATTCTTTCAAACAAAGTCACCAAAAATCAATGAGGGATCAGCTAGGGTAAAGCGTCAGTTGTGCCGGAATTAATATAAAGCTTTACAGTCTCTGCTTGTCATTCTCAACATTCACACCGAATTAGTGAAGTCATAGGCTATGGGAGTGACTTAACGCACAAGCAACACAATCTCTCTATGTCTTGTGAAAATGGGAAACATATTTTTTAAGTCATGTTCATGTTGGAAATGTGGTGCCATAATTAGGTGTAAACAAATGGCCTGTTGATTAGAAAGTGGTCAAGACCATTTTGTATTTGGCCCTACATGCCAAAATGTTTGCAGACACCCCTAATACTGCATATTGTATATTCTGCTGTTATTATTATTATTATTATTATTATTATTATTATTATTTATTTATTTATTATTATTTTTTTTTTGCATAAGCCCAGTTTAGTCAGATCACCTTCCACTGCGTGTTTGAGTTAATTAAGCATTTTCAGCTGCATTTACATTGCCAAATCCATATGTCCAGTTTTACTGGGGAGAGTAACTTAAAATAATGCAACAGTAGTGTAACGCCTTACATTTTCAAAACGGTAATATTGTAATGTAAGGGATTACTTTAAAATGTATGTAACGCATTACAGTTTTGTAGTAACTTGCCCAACAATGTGTATATCCTATGCTTACTGTATGTAACATCAATGCAGAAAGGGAAACTGGAAACAAATTTCCCATTAAGGGACAATAAACCAACTAAATAACTTGCATACATGTGTAAGAGGCATGCTAGTGAGTAGCCTGAGCTTTTCAGTTAACTCTGAAACCAATTGCTGGGAGGATGCGGGACTAGCGTGGCTTTGGCCATCCCCTTGGTCTACGCTTTAGCTTCGTACAAGGGCTTGGCATTTCACCATTTACAAACGATTGCAAACTGGAGGTGTGAACAGTAAAGTTTGAAATTATTCAAGAACAAAAAACCCATAGTGCATACACTCACTTGTTACCACTTGTTACATGGAAAATTATAACATAGTGAAAATCAACAAGTCAATCAATTAATCAATCAACAAACGAAATAAGTAATAATTGGAAATGGGATCATACCTGGCAAAACATCCAATTTCAGCTCAGTATAAATGTCTGAAGATCCAAATCCTGTTTTAACCCCACACCAGTATTGTCCAGAATCTTCAAAAGTCAGTCCAGTGATGATCACAGTGAAGACTCCATCACTGATGTCATCATGCAGAGAGAATCTACCATTGATTGCTTTGGTCTGACCTTTTTTAGTCTCGACAGGAATGTCTTTATTCCCAGGGTTACATTTTCCTCTGCAGAGGTACTTGGACTTTCCCTCATATCCTCTGTCATAGGAGCATCTGATCACTTCTGATCCACCCAAATATCCAGTCACCCTGATCACAGACTCCACAGGATGAACTGCACATACACACACACACACACACACACACACACACACACACACACACATCAAATTTAAGTATTGATCTGACAATATTTATGTCCTCCTATACACAATAAGTCAGGCTCGGTCAACAGCAAAAAAAAAAAAAGGTGAAACATGATATTTTACAACATATTAAAAATATATCAAATGAGCTACATGAGGATGTACAGTAATCTATGTATGTGTGTGTGTGTGTGTTTTGGTATAATCTAACTCACCAAATAGAAGGAGCAAGATGAAAGGGATCGGCATGTTTTCCTTGATTGGTAAAATCGGTAAGGTTATTGACAGTGCAGTATTCTCTCATAACAACTCCCAAAACATTCTGTCTGTCACACTTCTTTTCTTTTTTTCTATCTATCTATCTCTCTATCTATCAGTCCGTCTCTCCATCTGTGGCTTAAGTTTCTGTTTCTTGCGTGTTTCTTGTGTCTTTGTGGACTCTTAAAGAACACATGACCACAGAGGGCTCCTCCTCTTTCCTCTCCAAACCACAGGCCTTAGCTGCTCAACTCACACCACTTTTACTCAGCTGTGAGCGTGTGTGTGTTTGGTGTGTGTTTGTGTGTGTGTGTGTGTGTGTGTGTGAGAGAGAGAGAGAGTTTGTCCATGCATGTATGTGTTTGTGTTGTTTGTGTGCATGGTGCATGTCTATGTGTGTGTGTGTGTGTGTGTGTGTGTGTGTGTGTGTGTGTGTGTGTGTGTGTGTGTGAGAGAGAGAGAGAGAGAGAGAGAGAGAGAGAGAGAGAGAGAGAGAGAGAGAGAGAGAGAGAGAGAGAGAGAGAGAGAGAGAGAGAGGTGAGAGTTTGTCCATGCATGTATGTGTTTGTGTGACTGACAGGTTGATTGTGTGCATGCCTATGTGTGTGTGTATGTGTGTGTGTGTTTGTGTGTGTGTGTGTGTGTGTAGTCTTGTGTCTGCGCCATTAGATGTGAGGTAAAGGTCAACATGCAACTACAACAAACACCCCAGAATTTTTTTCGGACTTGTCCACTTCTTCATTTTGGGGCACTTCAGCATTTTGCAATAGTCTATTAGCAGACAGACAACACGTGACTTGGGAGTGAGAGAGGGAGAGAGAATAGTATGGTGGGGGTTTGGGGACTGACCTAACGTTTGACTCAACTTTGTGCTGCCACCCACTTCTGCTGTGTTGATCAAGGGCTAATGCCTTTTTTTTTTTTTTTTTTTGAACACGGACAGCAAGGCCTAATCGATTTTCAATATACAAATGTCAAGGCTTCATGGACAAAGTGAAGTATTGAACAAGGGGCGGTTATTTTCAGACTAATCTAATTCTTTCCAAAAAAAACGAAAGAAAAAGAAAAGAAAAAAGAAATGAGCAAATCATTGTGACCAACAGAAATTTCATGATAGCCCATTTACGTAACAAGAAGAATGGAACATATCAGTGATCATCCCTCATGTCAGTGCTTCCACAGAAAACCTCTTTGGATGTTTGGGGGACTTTGTTTCCACTTCACACAAGCTAGAGCATCATTAGATGATAGCACTCATGTTATCTTAGAGTGTTGTTGGAAAATGGAGGGCTTGTGGGTCAGAAGGAGAGATTGACTGAATGCTACACAAGTGTTATGAGTCAACAAATCTGCCTAGCACCAGTGTGCAGTCTCAAGCCGTCCTCAAAGATGACATGTTGAAATTGAAGCCTTTTTTACATTCTCACAGCCCTGTATTCCCCAAACTAACTAAGGCCGTGGGAACATATAGGGCTGACCCAAGTCAAATTTCACTCAGCAACAGTAGATCAAGATAAAGCATGAGAACAGACTTTAGCAACTTCCATGAGAGCCAAAATCCATTACGTAAAAAAAAGAGAAAAAAGAAAAAGAAAAAAAGAGAGAAAGATTACGCCGCATTTCCCTTTTCTCTTGCAGGCCCCTGACAAATACCTCCATCTCTGTAGCTTAGCCAAACCACAGCGGTGACACATACAGAGAGATGACACATACCAACCACATAGTTAATTCAATGTCATTTCAACAAGAGACCCACCAAAGTGCGGAGTGAAACCCACCATACTGATGTTCAGCAGATCTAGGGTCTTGTAACTTGTGATTGACTTCCCTTCACGGAGGCTCGACCAGGGTGACATTTGCGGTCAAAGTGAAGCCTTTAACTCTTAACGAAACTCTTCAGAAGTGCAAATGCATCACCATTTTAAGGGCGGTTTTAATGCCTGCTGTTTACCCATTTCAAAGGGAAACACAAGATCCGCCTGTGCAAAGTGATTGTGAGAGTCATGTAAATGGGAAAATGGTAGTTGACTGCATTTATACATTTCCACTCTGCCATGCACTCAAAGTGATTTGCCTGAAAGTTTAGCAATTTATACACCATACAAGCGTTAAAGGAATACTCCACCCTTTTAGGAAATTGAGCTATTCAGCCCCTTACCTGGTGTTACATATGTGAGTAAAAGCATTTTGGTTTCAGTGCATGCATTTTCCTAGTCTGGCAACCTGAATTTTAGCTAATTTTTTTTTAGCTTTAGCTTAGCATAAGCGCTGGAGTGTAAAGTAGCCACAAAGCAACTCTTTGGCAACATTATATTCCAGTACCTTTGCTAAGCTAAAACTATAATTAGAGGTAGCCTATCAGACTAGGAAAATGCAGACACTGAGACCAAAATGCTTTTATCCACATTAAGTAACTCCAGGAAGGTGGTGAATAACCGAATCTCATAAAAAAGTGGACTATTCCTTTAACCTGCTTGCTGTAAGCAGTTTCGAGAATCCAGGCTCAAACGCTGAAGACAGGCATTTCCCATTTGTATGCAACATCAGACTAAATATAGCCATTCGATGACCAGGAAGTTGTCTCCACTTTGCACACTAACTTAATGTGTTCCCTAATCTACTTCTTCTAAACTTGCATTCCATATGTAGCTCTAACTCTATATGAGAGTCAATTACAAATATCCCCATTTTATCCAGCGAAAGATGGTGTTATCATTATGATGTGTCTGAATAGATGTCTGAATTGATGTGACAAAGAATCTTAATAGAATCAGAGACAAATCCAGATCTCAAGTGAAAGGTCACTCCCTAGAAGTGTATGACTAGTTACAGTAATACATTCACCACCCTTATGCTCTTAAAGGCATCATGCAGCTAGACACCCTGGGGTGACTCAGGAGTGCAGAGTTGTGCTGAAGCATTTCTGCTGAATGCAATTTGACACTGAGTCTATTTGTGGGTAAGAAGTGTGATTTCAGTGACAAAACTATACATATTCAAAAGGTGAAGACAAGAGTTGACTGATGAGAAAAGATGACAGTTTGGTTTATGACGTTACCGGTACATTTTGCTGACCCTCCTGAGAAGCTCTTGCGATATCCACCATCACCACTTACACTTGGGTTATATTTCACACACACACACACACACACACACTCCAGGTTCTGTTTTTTCACCCAAAGGAAAGCTCAAGTGAAAGAGGTTTGTCATTCTGTTTCAATTTAATATTGAGACAAAACAATCTTACTAGAATTAGAAACTAAACACTCTCCAGGTCTAAAGAGTTAGGATTACTCCCTATTAGTACATGGTTGGTTAATTACAATACATTCATCTCCATTATGTTGTATCCCACAACTAGACACCCTTGGGTGACTCAGGAGTGCACAGATGAGTGACGCATTTGTGCCGAATGCAGTTTGACGCTTATCCTGTTTGAGGGCAAACGGTGTGATTTCAGTGATGAAACTACATATTCATGAAGTGGTAATATTTCCATGAGCTGTGACCATCAAGATGACTGTTTAGCATGACATTTTGCTGACAGCCTTGACAAGAAGCTTATTTGGTATCCGCTACCCACCCCAATCAGGATATATCGCACGAAGTACACACACACACACACACACACACACACACACACACACACACACACAAATCCAGGCTCTGTTACTCTAACCCAAAGCAAAGCCCAAGATGCAAGACACCCTGGGTAATCTGTCCCATGGTTACCGCAAGGGGCTCTGCCAGGGGGAGAGGGGGGAGTTAGGATGACGGGAACCAACAGAAAGAAAAATGATTAAAATCAATGCTTAAAGCGTCATTCCACCATTTTGGGAAATACCCTTATTTTCCACCTCTCCTTGAGTTGAATGACTGAGTTTTACCTTTCTTCAGTTCACCTAGCCGTTCTCTGAATATGATGGTAGGACCTTTAGTTCCAGCTTAGCATAGATCATTAAATCAGATTAGACCGTTAGCATCTCTCCTATTATAGCCTTGTGAAAGTGACTAAGAATTCTGCGATTGTCCCAAATTGACACCTGACTCTTCTGTAGTTGCAACTTGTCCTAACACCAACCAAAAATGAAAGTTGTTGATTTTCTGGGCTGATATGGCAAGAAAATAGTCCCTCATATGTTGAATGAGATTAGGTCCATGCCATAGCAGGCTAGAAAATCACATATTTTTGGTCTTAGTACACTTTGCAACTACAGAAGAGTCAGCACAACTATCAGAATTCATAGTCACTTTTGAACAAGACAGTAGGAGACCTGTAGGAGAGACAACATGAGATATGCTAATGGTCTAATCTGATTCAATGATCTATGCTAAGCTACAGCTAAAAGTCCTACCCCCAGAAGCAGAGAATGGCTGGATGGACTTGAGAGAGATACAACTCAACTGTTTAACTCAGTGTTTCTCAAAGGTGGGGCGGGCCCCACTAGTGGGGCGCAGACACTGCTGTGATTATTGGTCCGGAAGAAATTTGGCTTTTAATTAGTAACATTAATTCCTAATATTGACCAAAATTGTGTGCAAATTGAGCCTTAAAGGTGGGGCGTGAAAATTCTCTGTTTTCCAAAGTGGGGAATGACAGAAAAAGTTTGAGAATCACTGGTTTAACTCAAGGGGAAGTGGAAAATGAGCTTATTTCCCAAAATGGTGGAATGTCACTTTAAAGGTATAATCCAGAGTGAATCAACACGTAGCCCTGCTGTTTTATACTGCTAAGCGCTACTGTAAGCCACCTCAATGATCGAATTTTGTGCATCGTACACCGAGTTTGCGAAACAGAAGCTGACACTAACTGAATGAGGCATGTCAAAAACAAAACTTAATCGATTTGCTTTCGTTTTGAAATGCCCCATTCTGTTACCGTTAGCTGCAGTTTCGCTATCTCATGAAATCCAGTGATTGAGGTGGTTATCAGTAGCGTTGCATGAAATCCAGTAATTGAGGTGGCTATCAGTAGCACTTAGCACTATAAAACATAGGACTTTGTGTTGATTCACGCCGGATTTTTCCTTAAGGCCCAAAATTATTTTCTGTCATAGGGCCCAAAATTTACCTGGTTACCACTCCTCTTTATCCAACATTTATCTAGCTGCCCTCATCAACAGTGATAATTCAAAAGTTATGGCTATGAGAGGGTATAATATCCTTTGATCAATGATCTCAAAACACTAGAGCTTCTGGATAAGTTGGGGAAGACGCCTTAGCCATTATGCCAGTAATACATGCAGTTTCCATTACGGAGGCTTAATTGAGTATCTTACGTGCATTGTCAAGTGTGTCTTCGTACCTCAAAAAGATTATGAGTATGAATCGTCCCTACGGCTGCAATTACCACTATAAACCTTGACTATATTGAATGAAAATCGGAATATGTGGAATGAAACCTTGAATATACTGAATGAAACTGTGAATATATTGAATGAAATCCTGAATATATGGAGTGAAACTGAATATGTTGAATGAAACCCTGAATCTATAGAATGAAATCCTGAATATATTGAATGAAACACCGAATATATTGAATGAAATAAAAACCTTGAATATATTGAATGAAACCCTGAATATACTGAATGAAACTTGCCTCATCCGAGGTCAGAGCCGGCAGCAATCTTATGTGTACCACACTAAGTGAGTAACGATGAGTCAGGCTGCACGCAATTTAGTTGCTGCGATTTTGGGCAATGAGGAGATGGTACAGTCACTTTCGAATGCCTGTCAGAATCCCTCAAACGGCACAATGCCAGTGCCGTTCTTCTGAGGAAGAAGTTTGAGCAATGTTCAGGCTGCTCCTCCAGGGAACGTTCTTTTACCCTCCAATTCCTAGGAATGCCGCCCGAAGCTCCCTGTGTATAATCTAAGAACAAACCCAAGAAAGGGGGGGAGGTACAAGAGGTAAGAATATTTAGCAAAACTATGAACGGAACACTGCTGTGTGTATCAGTATGGTAAGCTTGATGTAGGTTTCAGTTGATTTGATGAAGATAAAGCACAGTGAATGGCTGTGCATAATGGCACTGCTCTCTTTACCTCACTCACGTCAGATCATGCGCTACGTAACTTTCGTAAGGCACTTCCGCGCAACGATCTGATGTCGAAGCCCTTCAGAGCCATTTCAAGCCAATTATTCTCTAACCAGACCAATCAGGGCTGCTGGCTGCTGTAGAGGGTGTGACGTAGCGAAGAAGCAGCTGTTTTGAATCCAACCAATCCAACAAACGTAACCAGCGTCATCGGTTGGTTTCGATGTGGTTGGCTGAAGTGTACGTCAATTAAATTGATGGACAAGCCGTTTGTCCAGTTAGATTCAAGGATTTCTGGCTCCTGAAATAAATCGTCAATCGCTGAGGATCAGATGTTCGCGCGTAGCGCTACATCTGACGTGAGTGAGGTAACTGCTCTCTGACCCAGCACTTGTCCGGCACTGGAGAAGCTGCTGCGGCTATAATGATTTCGTGAACTGAAAGAGTAGCTCTTGAGCTATTGCTTAGATTCAATAAGAATTCACATTCAGAGCAATAGAGGTT
>JAODXP020004582.1:22500-32500 GCA_027497455.2 Sardinella longiceps | reverse complement strand
TAAGACCACAAAAACAACAGTAACAGGGGGCTTTTGGTAATAAAATAGACATTGTTGTAACAAGGTAAATATATGCTATTTACAGGCTGTGACAGCGAAAACTCAGTGATCAACAACTGGCTCGCAAATTCTTACCTGACCCGGAACTGTGAGCTAGCTGGGCACTGAAACAAGTCACAACTGCTATTTCCGTTTGCCCAAGGTTGATCTCCTTCATCTCCCATGATCGGAACACTACTCGAACTACTATGGCAGTGACACATACTCTGATCGAGTGTGAACTGCCTAAATTTCTCCGATTTACGTCCGCACTTTGCTAGCGGCATATTTAGCCATGTCATTAGCTTTCTCTACTTCTCCCTTGGCCATACCTATGAATCTATGCTCATCTCACATCCAAAGTGACACACTGCCACCCTCAGGATCAATTTGGAACAACAATTTTCGACGGAGAATTCTGATATTTACAGACAAGGTTCCCTAGGTCTTTCTGCAGCCCTCCCCATTAAAAAACGCAGTTGACGTCTAAAGACGTCATTGGCAGTGAACGGCAGTATTTCAGTTGACGTCTAAAGACGTCATTGGCAGTCAATGAGTTAATACATTTTATTTGTAATGCCCTTTACATCTCAGAGGGTTAGAATAATACACCATGCTAAATCTCTTCCAAAAAAATAATAATAGTAATAACAATCCCCATGCTGACAACTTAAAGCAACATACCGGAGTAAGTCTAAGCATAGCCCTGCTGCACGAGCCTTCTAACAGCAATATATTTCGCATGAAATGAAAGATTTTCGAACAGCACAGATCTAACGCGAACGCGAAACACTTTACATTGAGTCAATGTAACTTCAGATCTTACTTTCGGTTTCCAACAGTCAGGTCCCATTGATTCAGTGTAAAGTGCCTGTCCGCTTCTGCGTTCGCGTTCGGTCTGTGCTGTACCAAATTATTTTGTTCCACTCGCTAACTAGTGCATTTAGCAAGCTCTTTCAACAGGGCTATGTTTGAATTCACTCCGGTGCTCTCCTTTAAGAACAACAAAAGTGTGAGCAAGCACATTAATAATCCAAAATAAAAATCCTCTGTTCTGCCTTCCAGATTACATAATCCAACATGCTGTCAGTGTGCAAGAGTATTTTCATCACCCGTCCCGAGGCTCATCAACAGCGTATGACCCGACTCAAGAACAATATCTCGGTTCTGGAACAACAGCTGGAGTGCATTGATGGTTCTCTGTCGATCCACGCGCAACAGAACGTGACTAGACTTGAAAAACTCCTGAAAGACATGGTGAGCCTGCTAAAGAACACCGAACACGAGAAATGGATCAAACGTTTCGGCAAAAACCTCCTGACTATGGATGCCCAATACGAGAAGCTGAACCAAAGGCTGAATCAGGAGTTGCTGTCGCTTGTGCTCTCGTTCTCCTTGGATGCCCGAAACGAGGACAACGAGGAGAATGTGGGCACCCGCATCATGAGGTCGACTTTCAGCGAGGACAACGTGGATGTCAGGGCTAGGAAATTGATGTTGAATGAGGAGAACACAGATACACGCATCAGGAAATCAAACTTCAAAGAGGAGAACATAGATACCCGAATCAGGAAATCCATCTTCAATGGTGAGATCATGGACGACAGAAGCAGG
This sequence comes from Sardinella longiceps, assembly GCA_027497455.2. Lineage (NCBI taxonomy): Eukaryota > Metazoa > Chordata > Actinopteri > Clupeiformes > Clupeidae > Sardinella > Sardinella longiceps. Next base: position 30,847 of record JAODXP020004582.1, on the reverse strand, counting down.
AAGTCAATGTTCAATGAGGACAACATGGTTTCCAAAACAAGGAAGTCAACGTTCCATGATGACAACATGGATGCCCAAACCAGGAAGTTGACCATCAGCCAGGAGAGGAGGAAGGATGATGATAGGATCCAGGTGCCAGACACAAAAATCCCTGAGGACTTGACAGAGAGTGAGTTTGAAAACACACAAACACACACAGTAAATTTGTTAAAACACACAAACACACACACACACACACACACACACACACACACACACACACACACACACACACTAGCCTGACAAGCCAGATTATCACATAAATGTATAGTCTGGCCATGAGTGATAAACCCTCAGGTAAGACAGCTAAAACCTCATTGCAATTAACAAGTTGATTCCAAATGTCCGCCCAAAGACTCCCTGTCCAGAAAGATTCTTTCAAAACTAAATACAATTTATATCAGATGCTCCCACAGACCACACTTGTAGGAACTATGACATAGAGGTAAAAGATTCAGAGACGGTATGTGGAGTAGTACAGTACCTCCATAAGTCTGATCTACGAGCGTGGCAAAAATCTTTTGGAGGCTTTGTTAAAGGAAAATACCAGAGTGAATTCAAGCATAGCCCTGCTTCACGAGCCTTCTAACAGCAATATATTTCGCATGAAATGAAAGATTTTCGAACAGCATAGACCTAACGCGAATGCGAAACACTTTACATTGAGTCAATGTAACCTCAGATCTTACTTTCGGTTTCCAACAGTCAGGTCCCATTGATTCAGTGTAAAGTGCCTGTTCGCTTCTGCGTTCGCGTTCGGTCTGTGCTATTCCAAATTATTTTGTTCCACTCGCTAACTAGCGCATTTAGCAAGCTCTTTCAACAGGGCTATGCTTGAATTCACTCCGGTATTTTCCTTTAAGGGTACAGTATATTTGCTGCTACCACAGAGGTGTTTGGTATCAGACAATTAGTCCCGGATCCAAGTTTGGAAGCTTTGCCAGGGGTATATTTGCTTATTTTTTATCAAATTAAACTAGACAACCAGCCCCATCCATTGGTTTAGGATCCAACATGGCATCCAAATTCTTACTGGAGAAAATAAGTGCAATTAAAAGTGATTAATACCAATTAATCATTGCAAAATTTTGTGATTAAACAGATATATTTTTTTAATCGTTACTTGTAATCGTTATTTTTTTAATCGACAGCACTACTCTTAGGTACTCAAAGCATTTAGTGGAAATTACTTTAACCCTGTAAATAATTGATTCATACCACTGTGTGGTGTGTGTGTGTGTGTGTGTGTGTGTGTGTGTGTGTGTGTGTGTGTGTGTGTGTGTGTGTGTTTCACAGCTCTCTTGTCACTGAAGAGAAAGACAGATCAGGTCATAGAAATGATGGAAGCAAACAAGAAATCAGGTATTATACTGTACACACATACACACCGACACACACACACACTCTCACACACACACACTCACACAGACACACACACACATACAAACGCACGCAGACACACACGCACACACACACAGACACACACACAAACGCACACAGACACACACACGCACGCGCACACACACATATCTTTATCAAATACACAGAAACACAAATTATGAGACATCTATACATACATTATAGACATTGTGAGGTTTAGACATGGACATGCGTAGTTAAATCAGGTGTGTGTGTGTATGTGTATCTGTGTGTGTGTGTGTGTGTGTGTTTACTATAGCTCTCCTCTCTGTGAACAAAAACACACAACAGATCATTGAAATGTTGGAAGAAAATAAGAAAACAGGTAAAACAGGCACACAAACACACACACACACACACACACACATTCTATTCACACAGACAAATACACACACACACACACTCACACAAACACACACTTTTAGCCATCATCATAAAGTATTCCGAAAACATTTCTTAACTCTGTCAGTCAACCAATCCCTGTCATTCTTTACTAATCACTTCAAAGATGGACTGAAAAACTTTGTGTGTGTGTGTGTGTGTGTGTGTGTGTGTGTGTGTGTGTGTGTGTGTGTGTGATGGACTGAAAAAAGATGTGTGTTAATTTGGCTAAATAATCGCTCATTATTTTAGTGATCATTATATAGAACAGAACAAGTAAAGTACCAAGAGTGAGAAGACAATATAAGCATATACTCTTGACGCCAAATGTAAGAAGAGAAATTCTGTTCACAACTAATGACACCTTCAAAGATGCACTGAGAAGATGTGTGTGTGTTTATTTATGTATGCACGTGTGTGTGTGTGTGTTGCAGATGTCCTACCAGTGAAGAAAGCCACAGAACAGATTACAGAAAAACCTGAGATGAAAAAAACAGGTGAACCATTTTCAATGCCTTAAAGTGTAAGTCCGTAGTAAGTTTAAGCATAGCCCTGCTGCACGAGCATTCTAACAGCAATATATCTCGCATGAAATGAAAGAATTTCGAACAGCATAGACTTACATTGAGTCTATGTAACCTCAGATTTTACTTTCGGTTTTGAATAGTCAGGTTCCATTGATTCAGTGTAAAGAGCTTGTTGGCTTCTGCGTTCGCGTTCGGTCTGTGCTGTACCAAATTATTTTGTTCCACTCGCTAACCAGTGCATTTAGCATGCTCTTTCAACAGGGCTATGCTTGAATTCACTCCGGTGCTTTCCTTTAAAGTGGCACACACAATATGTCTGATCTGATTGGATATGTGTGTGTGTGTGTGCGTGAGAGAGAGAGATCTATAGTAAATATGTGGTACCAGAGCCCGTTTACGGGGAGCCAGAACACTCCCTCTTACTGTAACTCCATTGAAACTGCACCGTAATTACCACTAACTGCATTGTAACTTTCGTTACTGACAATTGTACCGAATAAAATATTATCATTTTTTTTCTGTAATGCCTTACATCACCAAGTTACCACAAAATGCAATGCGTAACAGTAATTAGTTACTTTAGTAACTCGTTACTCCCAACATTGTAAATAAACACTGTCAAACATGACATCTCATCTAACAGTCATTACAACTTGTTTTTCAATAAACACTGTCAAACATGAGGGCACATCTAACAAAATAATTATAACCTTTTTTTTCAATAAACATTGTCATGAGAGCACATCTAACAAAAATCAGGAAAGGAGGCTGCTCTATGCATATACACCTTTTATTCACACAGACGCGTTTCGGTGTTCTGCCTTCCTCAGTGTGTGGAACAGATCGCCAAAACGCGTCTGTGTGAATAAAAGGTGTATATGCATAGTGCGGCCTCCTTTCCTGATTGCATAAATGTTGGGCCAGCATTCTTAAAAAATTACAAAAAGACACCAAAGCAGTACGAGCACTTCAAGGAAGGACCTTACAGGAGAAAGCAGTACAAGCACTTCAAGGAAGAACCTTACAGGAGAAAGCTGGACGCCGTCAGAGTTTTTAATTTTTTGAAAGATTTACCATGACCTAGCCAGGCCATGACCATTCCCTCGGTCTACGCTTTGCTTTGTACAAGGGTCTGGGATCTCATCCATTGACAAATAATTGGTCTAAGTCTGTTCAAGGGATCTCTCTGGGATCTCATCCATTGACAATTATTAATTAATATATTAATTTTGTAAGATTAATAAATACTGTTAAAACATTTCCCATTGTAGCCAAGTCTTATTCTTTATTTATTTTTGTTCCAATGCCATCTTGACACTATATACAAAACTGTGGGGCGCAGACACATGACAGTGGTAGCAAATTGAATTTGCTCAATGGGTACGTCTAGGGATGAGCCATAGCTCCGATCGCAATTGTTTCTGAGCTGTTTACGCTCTAGTTTGTATTCAGACATTGTGGTGTTAAGTCAATCACAACGTTATATCTGGACAGGGGGTTATTGGGTGGGCTTAGCGTTGTTTGAATCGCTTGTTAGTTGCTAGTTGCGCTGATTAGTTTTAGCCATTTAGCCATATTTTGGGCACCAAAATAGGCTAGCACATACACATATTTAATATCTCCACATTAGATCTGACCCAATGAAGACTTCTGAGAATAGCAGATACACTCCCACACACACACACACACACACACACACACACACACACACTCACTCAAATGCGTCAGTTCTGATATAAAGATTGGGTGAGCTTGTCGGAGCTCTCTCAGTCTCCCTGGTCAAAGCAAAGAGACGGACGAAGAATACGCTTCAGACAAACACAGAAAACAGAATGAAGTTAGTTGTGTGTGTGAGTGGATTTCTCCTGCTGTTTTTCGGCACTGGGGTCAAACTCTGTCCGCATCCTCAACTCAGGTTTAGACCTGAAGGAGATGATGTTGATTTTGATCTCAGATTTTCTAGTGTGGATAACTCTGTGCTGTACAGGGTTTGTGGAGATGGAGATCTGCTGCTTCTGATCAACTGCTCACAGCCAGAGAGACCACAGGCAGACGGATATGAGGTGAAATGTGTTGACTACAATTACATTAGGATGTCCAATCTCAACAAGTCTCATAGTGGGGTCTACAGGGCTGAAGGCTGGAGAGGAGAAAACATCACGGAACACACAAGCTACCGTCTCTCTGTCTGTGCAAAGCGTGATGAGATATCTTACAGGCGCGTGAGCATTGGCGACAGTGTTGATCTGTGCAATATGAACTCCCCTCTGGAACACGGGAGCAGCCTGCTGCTTTACCAATCCGACAAGAGGCTACAAAAGGTCTTTCTGGTCCTGGACACCAATTCCTCACTGGAGCCACGGGTGGAGGACCTGAAGGGCCGACTGCAGGTGGATCTCAACACCTCTGTGATCACACTGTCTGGGCTTACATCAGATTACATTTACTCTAATTTCTACTGTGAGCTATGGAGAGGCGGTCAGTGCCAAAGTTATAGTAGTAGAACACTGCATATGGGGACTGATGTTTTTGTTTATGAAGAGGAGAATGTGACTCTTCTCTGCATTGCAAAAGGAGAGCTTCCTGACTTCGTGAACTGGGACACTAATACTGGCCATGGCCCACTTATCATTAATCAGACCCACACACAGAAAGTTATTTATAATTACACCAGCCGGCAGAGAGTGATGTATAATCTGGCCCATAAACCAGAAGTGATGTACATGCTAAATAGCAGCCAGATTGGGGATTACTCCCTCATCATTCCCTCTGTGTCACTCCAACACACTGGGAGATATGACTGCAGAGGGAGTTACTCAAAGAAGATTACAGACTTTCTGAATCACACTGTCCTCTATGTTTGCACCAAACTCTCCCCCTTGGAGGTGAAGTTTTCTCCTGGTCAAAGTGTCCTTTTGAATGTAACTGAACACACAATTTTCTTTGTGGATAGGTATGGGGCACAGTGGTACCATCAGAAAGTTCTCCAACCACAGACTGTTTTTATAGACTTTCACTCAATGTATGGCAAAGCACCTGTGTCTCTGCCTGAGGAGCTTAAGGGCAGAGTGACTGTGTCCACATCACCTTCTAATTCCTCACTGATCATCTCCAACCTCACAGCAGAGGACAGTGGGCTGTACACATGGAGAGTCTATGGAGAGGAGGGTTATGAATTTGGATCTCAAAGTTGCTATGAGGGTTCCTTCCGCCTTGTGTACTTGCATCCGTTAGGGGTGCACTCTCCTTTCTACAGAACATACGCTCCACTGATAGGCTGTGTGCTACTGGGTCTGGTCACTGCTGTGATCTGGTTCAATCTGAGGAGCAGAAGAGGAGAGCAGACCTCTGGACGTCAGAGCAGAGAGGGGCAGCAGAGTGGAGATGAAGACCTCTATGAGGAGGTGGAGATGGCTGAACTCAACATGTCTCCCTCTGCTGTGTCTGATTGAGCTGTTGAACACAGTGTCTGAACTCAACATGCCTCCCTCTGCTGTGTCTGATGGAGCTGTTGAACACAGTGTCTGAATTCAACATGCCTTCCTCTGCTGTGTCTGATGGAGCTGTTGAACACTTACCTTACTCACGTTAGATGTAGCGCTAACTGCTGTAGCGCGAACCTCTGATGGTCACCGATAGACGAGTTATTTCAGGAGTCAGAAATCCTTGAATCTAACTGGACAAACGGCTTGTCCATCAATTTAATTGATGTACACTTCAGCCAATCACATCGAAACCAACCGATGACGCTGGTTATGTTTGTTGGATTGGTTGGATTCAAAACAGTTGCTTCTTCGCTACGTCACACCCTCTACAGCAGCCAGCAGCCCTGATTGGTTCGGTTAGAAAATATTGGGCTTGAAATCGCTCTGAAGGGCTTCAACATCAGATCGATGCGCGGAAGTGCCTTACGAAAGTTACGTAGCGCATCATCTGACGTGAGTGAGGTAAGTTGAACACAGCGTCTGAACTCAACACACCTTCCTCTGCTGTGTCTGATGGAGCTGTTGAACACAGCATCCGAACTCAACATGCCTCCCTCTGCTGTGTCTGATGGAGCTGTGTGAACACAGCGACTGAACTCAACACGCCTATCTTTGCTGTGTCTGATGTGTTTAATATAGTGTCTGAACTCAACACATGCTAAAGAATTGTGATTGTATTTGCAGAATATATTTGTAGAATCTAATTGCAACTGCTTTGTTCAGATAAATTGTTGTTGTTATTGTTCATATGTGTCAAAATAAGAGTCTTACTTCTAGTTGATGTTATTGTTCAGATTAGAAAGGTGATCTTATATGGAAGATGCTTTACACTCCTCATGTGTGTCAAAATAAGAGTCTTACTTCTAGTTGATGTTATTGTTTAGATTAGAAAGGTGATCTTATATGGAAGATGCTTTACACTCCTCATATGTGTCAAAATAAGAGTCTTACTTCTAGTTGATGTTATTGTTTAGTTTGGAAAGATGATCTTATATGGAAGATGCTTTACACTCCTCATATGTTTCAAAATAAGAATCTTTTTTACAGTAAAAATGCCTAAAACTTGTAACAATTAGACTTATGTAAATAAAGTAAAATAAAAAGGTATTTTCTTTTAAAAAATATTTAAAAAATGACAATTAGACGTGTAAATAAAGGAAAATAAATAAAGTCTTTAAGAAAATATGTACTGTAATGAATCATAAAAATTACAATAAATTTCAACCATTTAAACCCCATAGTTGTTTGTGCCATATGTGTTTTTCTCTGAGAGAGAGAGAGAGAGTTTGACTAACATTTAGCAGAGATGACCACATAGAGATTAGCTCTCTGAGTTACCATGGTGACAGATGGAGTGATAAACAGAGTGAAAAATAAAAGTTCTTGTGCAGATGAGTTTCTCGCTCTCTCTCTCTCTCTCTCTCTCACACACACACACACAGAGAGAGAGAGAGGAGGAGGAGTATTGGTCTTTAACATTTAGCAGAGTTACCCACGGAGAGAGAGACAGAGAGAGAGAGAGACAGAGAGAGAGAGAGAGAGAGAGAGAGAGAGGAGGAGGAGTATTGGTCTTTAACATTTAGCAGAGTTAACCACAGAGAGAGAGAGAGAGAGAGAGAGAGAGAGAGAGAGGAGGAGGAGTATTGGTCTTTAACATTTAGCAGAGTTAACCACGGAGAGAGAGACAGAGAGAGAGAGAGAGAGAGAGAGAGAGAGAGAGAGAGAGAGAGAGAGAGAGAGAGGAGGAGGAGGAGTATTGGTCTTTAACATTTAGCAGAGTTAACCACAGAGACAGATAACCCCACTGCTCAGAATTACCATGGAGACAGATGGAGTGATAAACAGAGTAGAGTTTAGATTCGCTGCCCGAGCCCGAGCCCGGCCCTACCCGAACTTGGGCCGGGCCGGGCTGACATTTGCCGTCACTCTATCGGGCTCGGGCCGGGCCGGGCTCGTGATCAGTGTTCCATAAATAGGCCTATGCTTTATATATGTTTTTTATTTTATTTATTTAGTCTATGACGCTATATGGTGTGACACCCAGTAAGGTTGTATGTATTATGGTTAAGTAACTCAGCAAAAAGTGTTATCTAAGCCTAAGGTTATTAATAGAAAAAAATGTTTGGACAGCTCTGCGCAGCGTTGAGCAGCACCTGTCAGCTGCGCTCTGTCGGCTACATCAGACCTATAACATACTATAAAGCTTCTAATGTGAAGGGGGGAAATTAAATAAAAATTAACCCAGTCCAGTGGAAAGCATAAGGAAACATCAAGTTTGTTTGGTGACAGTAAAATCGTGCTTCTTTCGCGTGGGAACCGAAAGTGAAAGTGGATACATCTGGAGAAATTACGGTGTTTCTGAATACAATAAAGGTAAACGTTACAACGCACAACGCATTATAACCTCCGTCTATTGCCAGAAAACTTCTGGTTATTTTTTTTCCATGGATTTGCCAGCATGACAGTCTAATTAATGAATGAGTAGCCTATCTAATC
>JAODXP020004582.1:7500-17500 GCA_027497455.2 Sardinella longiceps | reverse complement strand
GCTCTGAGGGCTCCTTTCACCTTGTGTACTTGGATCCTTTAGGGGTGCACTCTCCTTTCTACAGAGCGTTTGCTCCAGTGACAGGCTGTGTGCTGCTTGGGCTGTTTGCTGCGGTGATCTGGTTCAAGCTGAGGAGCAGAGAGGGGCAGCAGAGTGGAGATGAAGACTTCTATGATGATGTGGAGATGGCTGAACTCAATAAGCTGAGGAGCAGAGGACGTGAAGACTTCTATGATGATGTGGAGATGGATGAACTCAATAAGCTGAGGAGCAGCGAGGGCCGGCAGAGTGGAGATGAAGACTTCTATGATGATGTGGAGATGGCTGAACTCAATAAGCTGAGGAGCAGAGGACGTGAAGACTTCTATGATGATGTGGAGATGGATGAACTCCATAAGCTGAGGAGCAGAGAGGGCTGGCAGAGTGGAGGTGAAGACCTCTATGATGATGTGGAGATGGATGAACTCAATAAGCCCCTCTCACTTATGTGACTAATGGGGCTTTTGAACACAGCGTCTGAACTGTGTGTTTATTTGATAAACAAGGTAGTTGGGATGAAATTCCACAAACAATGTTTATGTTACTGTTTATTTTAGAAAGGTGGTCTTATTTGGGATTTTTTTTTAAACCCCTATCATGTTTTACATGCCAGCATACCAGTGTATGAACTCAACACGTCTGTCTCTACTGGAGCTGTTGAACTTTTGAATTCAACATTCCTCCCTCTGGTCTGTCTGTTGGAGCTGTTGAGCACAGCGTCTGAACTCGCTGGAGCAGTTGAACACATGGCTGAACTCAACACACCCTACTCTGCTGTGTCTGCAGCTGTTGAACACAACACCTGAACACGCTGGAGCTGTTGACCACACTGCTGAACTCAACACACCTCACTCTGTTTCAAGTTTGCAACCATGTTGATGACAAATATAGTTTGTTTTTGTTTGAAAATGTGCCAAAATGTGTTATTTTTCTGCAATCGTACACCTTTTAAAATGCAAACATCTTTTTGCTTTGATGTGGCATTTTGGCACACAAATAAAGTCTGTTATGGCGTCAGTTCATGTTGTCCTATCAACCATCATGATGGTGGCATTCTTCCTGGGCAGACCTGGGCAAACGAAGGCCTAAGGGCCTCATGCGGCCAGTTGAACTATTTAATCTGGCCCATAGAGCCTTCCCAAAATAGAATAACTTCTCATTTAGCCACTTGGTTAGTTTATCAAATTAGTTGTTGAGGGAGGGCGAGAGTGAGGGGTAGGGAGAGAGGAGGAGTTTTGTCCTCTAACGTTTAGCAGAATTAACCACAGAGAGAGAGATAAACTCACTGCTCAGAGTTACCATGGAGACAGATGGAGTGATAAACACAAACACACACACACAAATCCATGCTGAAGGGTTTTTTATGTCAGGCCGTGGTCTTTGGAAAGTGTGTGTATGTGTGTGTGTGTGTGTGTGTGTGTGTGTGTGTACCTGGTGAGCTGTTGCTGGTTGCCTGCTCTTATTAAAAAATAAATAGAAAGCAGTCACTTCCCTAAGTCACAAAACTGTCTAAATTAATTAAATTATTAATCAACTAAAACACTGAGGAGGGAGAGAGAGAGAGAGAGAGAGAGAGAGAGAGAGAGAGAGAGAGAGAGAGAGAGAGAGAGAGAGAGTTTTTAACATTTAGGCCTAGAGAGAGAGAATAGAGGGAGTTTTTAGAACTAGATAGAGAGAGAGGGTGGGGGGTGTTAGCTAAGTTAACCACAGAGATTACTCCTCTGCTCAGAGTTACCATGGAGACAGATGGAGTGATATACAAAGTCAGGTTTTTTTCTATCCACTAAGACGCTGAGAGAGAGGGAGAGAGAGAGAGAGAGAGAGAGAGAGAGAGAGAGAGAGAGAGAGAGAGAGAGAAAATACAGGGAGTTTTTAACATAGGACTAGATAGAGAGGGTGGGGGCTGTTTGCCTGAAACACTTAGCTATGATAACCACAGACATAACGCCTCTGCTCAGAGTTACCATGGAGACAGATGGAGTGATAAACAAAGTCAGTCTCTTGCAATGACTAAAGCAAAACATCCTGCCTATACGCCACACTCTGTTATGTATGTTAAGGAAACAGATGAGAAACCACTGAGGCCATTTTGGAAACATTATATTAATCTTCAATAAATTTTAGCATTAACATTTAGCAGAGAGAGATAACCCCACTGGTCAGAGTTACCATGGACACTTATCATCTGAATGATCCGAAATGACACCCTCGGTGCTCTGGTGTGGCTGATCTTGACACACACACACACACACACAAACACACAGGAAGGTGGGTCTTGACTAAAACATTGAGCAGAGATGACCACAGAGAGATATAATCCCAATGCTCAGAGTTACCATGAAGACAGATGGAGTGATAAACAGTCACACATCTGACACCGACATGATAACCTCAGCGCTCTGATGTCGCTGATCTTGTCACTCATACACTCTAACATGCTTGCTGATATAAAATTCCATTCCGTTTAGCTAAATGGCAGCCAGACTGGGCATTACTCCCTCATCATTCCTTCTGTGTCACTCAATCACTCACAGAAGTATCAATGTACATGGGGTGAAGCGAGATTCACGCTGAATGAGACTGTACTCTATGTTTGCACCAAACTCTCCCCCTTGGATGTGATGTTTTCTTCTGGTCAAAGTGTCCACTTGAATATTACTGAACACCTGATTGATGGGTCTGACGAGCATCTTGGGCCTCATTTCGGTATACAGTGGTACCGTGAGAAAGCTCTCCAGCCACAGACCCTGGTTGTACACTTTGAGTCACATGTTAACTCTGTGTATGATAAAGCACCTGAGTCTCTGCCTGAGGATTTGAAGGGCAGAGTGACTGTGTCCACATCACGTTCTAATTCCTCTCTGATCATCTCAAACCTCACAGCAGAGGACAGTGGGCTGTACACATGGAGAATCTATGGAGGGGGAAGATTTAGATTACGTTGTTCTGACGGGTCCTTTCGCCTTGTGTACTTGGATCCGTTAGGGGTGCACTCTCCTTTCTACAGAGCGTTTGCTCCACTGACAGGCTGTGGGCTCCTGGGGCTGGTCGCTGCTGTGATCTGGTTCAAGCTGAGGAGCAGAAGAGGAGAGCAGACCTCTGGACGTCAGAGCAGAGATGGGCAGCAGAGTGGAGATGAAGACCTCTATGAGGAGCTGGAGATGACTGAACTCAACACGTCTCCCTCTGCTGTGTCTGATGTAGCTGTTTAACACAGTGTCTGAACTCAACACGCTTCCCTCTGCTCTGTCTGATGGAGCTGTTGAACACAGTGTCTGAACTCAACACGCTTCCCGCTGCTCTGTCTGATGGAGCTGTTGAACACAGCCTCTGAACTCAACACGCTTCCCTCTGCTGTGTCTGATGGAATTATTGAACATAGCGTCTGGACTCAACACGCCTCCCTCTGCTGTCCTGATGAAGCTCAGTTTTGTATATAGAGCATTATTGGTAAATAAATAATAAAATATTTATTATTTGCTTATTTGATGAAAGTCTTAGAGCTCCACATTATTGGTTGCAAGTTTCAAATTAACTTTAATGTTGATAACAAAATAGTTATTATTTGCTTATTTGATGCAAGTCTTATTTATTATTTATCCCCCCCCCCCCCCACACACACATTCCCTTTTCTTATATAAATATTTGTTTCTCCAAAAGCAATCCAAAAGATATTTTTACATGTTTGAATAAAGCATTTTTGAAGATGACAATTTGAATTGTGTTGAATCATAAGTATCATGATGACATACTAACATTTTCATAGACATGATCAATTCCTTATAAGTTTGCAAGCACCTGTGTCAGGTGGTTTTTTTTTTTTTTTTTTTGGAATACATTGTTCTGAGAAATACTGTGACAGAATTTTGGTCACACTCAGTGTACAGTATGTTCAAAGTAGATTAAAAACACACTCACGCACTGTCAAATTGACTATGTGGTCTGTGCTGTTCCCCAACTTGAAGAGGATTCAAAACGTTTGAGTAGACATATTTACTAGATTCCACTCCCAATGACCGGGCTATGAACATGTTTTCCTTTTCTTTTTATTTAGACTTAAGCAGGTTTAAATAAGGAATATACAGTATGAGTATGTTCCAAGTAGATTAAAAACACTCACACACAAAGAAGTGTTTTCCTTTGTTTTTTATCTCTCTCAATAATTTGATGTGCCATTTTGTTTTGTGCTTTTCAATCTTCTTTGCCTTTATTTCTATAAAGCACATTGCATAGTGTCTGTGTATGAAATGTGCTACATGAATAAACTGAGAGAGAGAGAGAAAGAGAGAGAATACAGGGAGTTTTTAACATAGGACTAGATATAGAGAGAGGGTGGGGGCTGTTTCCCTGAAACACTTAGCTATGATAACCACAGAGATAGCTCCTCTGCTCAGAGTTACCATGGAGACAGATGGAGTGATAAACAAAGTTAGTTTTTTTTTCTATCCTCTAAGACGCTGAGAGAGAGAGAGAGAGAGAGAGAGAGAGAGAGAGAGAGAGAGAGAGAGAGAGAGAGAGAAAATAGAGGGAGTTTTTAACATTTAGGACGAGATAAAGGGGGGGGGGGGGGGGGTTATAACCACAAAGATAGCTCCCATGCTCAGAGTTACCATGGAGACAGATGGAGTGATAAACAAAGTCAGTTTCCACTGAGCCCCAGCAGTGACTTAATTAAAACATCCTGCCAATAGGCCTCACAGTCACACTCTGTAGTGTGTGTTATAGATAGTCTATAGTTCACACTCTGTTATGTGTGTGTATGTGTGTGTGTGTGTGTGTGTGTGTGTGTGTGTGTGTGTGTTATAGGCAGTCTATAGGTTAGACCAGGGGTCGGCAACCCGCGGCTCTTTAGCATCCCCCTAATGGCTCAATGGAGGTTTTGCAAAAATGTGTAAAAACTGGAAAAAGTTTTTTTTTTTTTTTTTTTTAATATGGTTTCTTAGGGGCTAAACATGACACAAACATTCTTATGTTGTAAAAATGTATGTAGTTGTAAATATATTTCATTTTATTTGATATTTAAGAAATTTGCGCTTCAAATGCTGGAAGCCGTTTTTTATCATTCGAGCGCAAGCTGACAGTCAGGGATAGAGTGAGGCACGCTCTCCCACTTCTCATCCCTGAGAATGTTCAAAGACGCCCATCAAAATCACACACTCAACAGTGATTATTTGCAAGGTGCAAGGTCCGATGATGTAGCCTACACTGAGGGGGGAAGAGAAGGATTCTGCTGCGTTTGACAGTTGCACAGACTTCGTGGCATTTGCGAACTTATGAGACGAGGATAATGCACAGAAGGTGCATTATCTGTCTTATTTAACCTAGGCATTAACCCTAACCCTAGGCCTACTCCTTTGCGATTGTAATTTATTTAATCTCTGACGCTGAGTAAGGGAGAGATTTAAAAGATTGTTTTATTTATTTTTCTCATTTGCACTGACTTAGGCTACTTAACTTGGCATTTGACTTACCTTTTCAAAAGGCAGCCGTTTTATTTTTATAATTGCAAGCTGCGTTTTAACGACAGGCTGCTGCTGTTTTTTTGCGCTCTGTTGATTGTTATTGAACAGTAAGTTCATTGTTATTGACGTTGAAGAGAACATTTAATTTCCACACGGGCTGAAAATAGCATGAGGCTATGCACTTTTTTGTTCTTGAGACATAAAACCAGTGCAACAAAAACCAAAACACTATAATATTGTACTGGGAGTTAGGCTAAACTTGAAGCAGCAATAGGCCTATCGTACATCAGTAGTCACGTGGTGCGTAATTCTCTCAAGGATGCGCTGCAGGGAAAATAAACATTTAATCTTGAATGTCCATTTTGTATTTGTAGCCTACTTAGTCATTTTAATAGTAAACATACAGCTTATGTATTGTCTATATTGCCTTATATAAGGCTTTTAGACTTTTGCGGCTCCAGACAGGTATGATTTTTTTTTTTTTTTTTTTTTTGGGCCAATATGGCTCTTTGAACATTTTGGGTTGCCGAACCCTGGGTTAGACTGTAGTGTGTGTTGTCTCCCTAGCAGAAGAGAAGTCTCTCTCTCTCTCTCTCTGTGGACGTTATTAGACATGCACAAAGCAAGCCATTCTGAAGCAGACATGGGGGAGAATGAGAAGTCTCTCTCTCTCTCTCTCTCTCTCTCTCTCTGTGGACGTTATTAGACATGCACAAAGCCATTCTGAAGCAGACATGGGGGAGAATGAGAAGTCTCTCTCTCTCTCTCTCTCTCTCTGTGGACGTTATTAGACATGCACAAAGCAAGCCATTCTGAAGCAGACATGGGGGAGAATGAGAAGTCTCTCTCTCTCTCTCTCTCTCTGTGGACGTTATTAGACATGCACAAAGCAAGCCATTCTGAAGCAGACATGGGGGAGAATGTAAATGAGCCAAACAGCCAAGAGACGACCAGTCTCTCTGTTTCATCCAAGACACTCCAGAAAAGGGCCTAAAAGAGTTAAAAATAACTTTTCCTTTATCAGAGCCTTACATTTCCCACCACAGAGAGAGAGAGAGAGAGAGAGAGAGAGAGAGAGAGAGAGAGAGAGAGAGAGAGAGAGACTTATATTTCCCACCTCAAAGTCCAGGTAATTGGGCCTTCCACCCAGTGAGATCACCCAACTCTAACAGACAAACAGACACACACACACACACACACACAGAAAGAGAGACAGACTAACAGAGAGAGATAGAGAGAGGTTTATATTACTCAACACAGAATCCATGTCATTGGGCCGGACCAGTACAGTGTAAATTTAAAAAAAAATGATAATAATCAAGGCCACGTTTTCAGAGAAAATTGAAAAAACTAGAGTTACCGCTGTGACATTTTCTCCAATTCCAGTAAACACACATGTGCGCGTGACACACACACACACACACACACACACACACACACAGTAACTCTTGATGACTGAGCACACAGGAAATGGAAAGGCAGACTCAGAAGCACACAGCCAATATCTCCACATTAGATCTGACCGATTAGTGACTTCAGAACATAGTACACACAAACACACACACACACACACACACATGCGTAATTTCTGGTAAAGACAAAACAGGATTGGGCTTGTCACAGTTCTCACAGTTCTGCCTGATCACAGCAGGACGACACGCAAAGACTAATCTTCCAACACAGAATGGAGTCAGTGTGTGTGAGTGGATTTCTCCTGCTGCTTTTCAGTACTGGGGTCCACCTCAGTCCACATCCAGAGCTCAAGATTGAACATGAAAGAGGGGATGCTATATTGTATCCTTGGTTCTTCAGTGTGGATGACTATGTGCTGTACAAGGTTGGTGGAGATGGAGATCTGCTGCTTCTGATGAACTGCTCACAGCCAGAGAGACCACAGCCACATGGATACCAGGTCATGTGTGTTAATGACTCTACTGGTTTCTATTTCAACATGTCCAAGCTCACCATGTCTCATAGTGGAGACTACAGGGCTGTAGGCTGGAGAGGAGGAAACATCACAGAACACAAAAGTTTCCGTCTCATTGTCTGTGCAGAGCACCATTTAACTTCTTGGCGTCTGATGAATATTGGTGACAGGGCTGAACTGTGTAGACTGAATTCTCCTCTGGGACACGGGAGCAGCCTGCAGCTGTACAAATACGACAAGAGGATAAGGAACACCTTTCTGGTCCTGGACACCAACTCCTCACTGGAGCCACTGGTGGAGGATCTGAAGGGCCGACTGCAGGTGGATCTCAACACCTCTTTGATCACACTGACTGGAGTTACGATGCATGACTTTAATTTCTACTGCACAGTATGGAGAGGAGCTCAGTGCCAAAGATACAACATCAGGAACCTGGAAATAGCAACTACTGTTTTTGCTCATGAAGAGGAGAATGTGACTCTTCCCTGCATTGCAAAAGAAGAGCTCCCAAACCAAGTGTACTGGGTCCCTCTCACTGGGCATGGCCAATTCTTCATTAATCAGACCCACACACAGGAAGTGATGTATAATAAGATCCTCCCACGGGAAATGATGTACATGCTAAATGGCAGCCAGACTGGGGACTACTCCCTCATCATTCCCTCTGTGTCACTTCAACACTCTGGGTGGTATGAATGTGGAAGGGGAGACTTTTGGGACACGGGGGTCTCTCTGAACGACACTCTACTCTTCATCTGCACTAAAGCCTCCTCCTATGATGTGATGTTTTCTCCTGGTGAAAGTCTCCATTTGAATCTTACTGAACATGTGAAAAACTTTCGAATTTTTGGGGGGATACAGTTTTACCGTCAAAAAACTCTCCAACCACAGATTCTGATTGTAGACTTTTTAGACTTTTTTAAAGAAGACTCTGGCTCTTCCTATGACAAAGCCACTGTGTTCCTGTCTGAAGATCTGAGGGGCAGAGTGACTGTGTCTCTGCCTGAAGACCTGAAGGGCAGAATGACTGTGTCCACATCACCTTCTAATTCCTTTCTGACCATCTCCAACCTCACAGTAGAGGACAGTGGGCTGTACACATGGAGAGTCTATGGAAGGTACAATTATACTTTGTATCTTTGCTACGAGGGCTCCTTCCGTCTTGTATACTTGGATCCGTTAGGGGTGCACTCTCCTTTCTACAGAGCGTACGCTCCACTGATAGGCTGTGGGCTGCTGGGGCTGGTCACTGCTGTGATCTGGTTCAAGCTGAGGAGCAGAAGAGGAGAGCAGACCTCTGGAGGTCAGAGCAGAGAGGGGCAGCAGAGTGGAGATGAAGACCTCTATGAGGAGCTTGAGATGGCTGAACTCAACACGCCTCCCTCTGCTGTGTCTGATGGAGCTGTTGAACACAGCGTCTGAACTCAACACGCCTCCCTCTGCTGTGTCTAATGGAGCTTTTGAACACAGCGTCTGAACACAACACAAACACAAAATATCCTTTAATACTTTTTTTTGAATGCTTCAGAAATTGGGGGCGCTGTGGCTCAGTGGGCTAGAGCATCATACCATTACTCTAGGTACTTGGGTTCAAGTACGACCCGAGGTCATTTCCCAATCCCACCCCATCTCTCTCTCCCACTTGTTTCCTGTCCATCTCTACACTGTCCTATCTGATTAAAGGCAAAAAGCCCAATAAATATCTTTAAAAAGAAAATAAATATAATTTCAATATCTTTTTTTAATGCTTTAGAAATCCTCTCTGTAAACATCTTTTTTTTCTGATGCTTTTGAAGTCACCTGTAAAAATACTTTATCAGCTTTTCATCTATGTTTTTGGAAATAAACTGAAATCTGCAGCATTTAAGTGCGTCTCAATAAAGTTTTTAGAAGATGCCAATCTGTATGATGATGGTGACGACATTTTGGATGGCGTGACAGAGAGAGAGTGAGTGTGAGAGGAGGAGTTTTGCAGAGTTTAAGCACAGAGAGATAGATAAACCCACTGCTCAGAGTTACCATGGAGACAGATGAAGGGATAAACACACACACACACACACACACAGTTTTTCTTGTCTGTTTTTTTTGTAACAGGACGTGGAAAGTTTTTTTGTGTATTTGTGAGACAGCGAGTGTGGATGATTCTGTGTCTGTAGGTCTGTCTGTGTGTGTGTGTGTGTGTGTGTGTTTCCAGAAAAGCCTACTAGGGAATTACAGGAGAACTTGGATTCATGGAAATTCTTCACAGCTCTTTCTATCCATTTCTCTTTCTGTCACCCTCTCCCTCTTTCCACACACACACACACACACACACACCCTCTCCCTCACACACACACACACACACCCTCTCCCTCTTTCCACACACACACACACACACACCCTCTCCCTCACACACACACACACACACCCTCTCCCTCTTTCCACACACACACACACACACACACACACACACCCTCTCCCTCACACACACACACACACACACACCCTCTCCCTCTCCCTCACACACACACACACCCTCTCCCTCTTTCCACACACACACACACACACACACACCCTCCCCCTCTTTCCACAC
>JAODXP020004582.1:0-5000 GCA_027497455.2 Sardinella longiceps | reverse complement strand
TTATATGGCACATACTACAAAAGTGGCCCGTTTCTCATTTAAGTCATATATGAATGAAGCGCACAATATATATGATTTGAATAAGTAAATTGTAAGGAACATTACGTTTCAGTATATGAGACACACAAATTACATATAGGTTTGTGTATGAAACATACATGTAACATACATTAAATTCATATAAAAATATGCAGGCTTTATATTTTGATAATAATAACTCACATGGAATTGATGAGACACCGCAGACAGTGAAGTTACCTATACTGACCTGGTACAGTGGGCTACATGCTGGAGAGTAGGCCTACTGATAGTTTAGATGACACATTGGACGGGAATCAAACCATCAACCTTATAGTCTTAAGCTCTGTCTTAAGTCTTAAGCCCTGACCACTAGACCACAGCTGTCTGACACAAAATGTGGCAACGACACCTACCATGGCATTCCCATGTATAAAAAATATAAAGATATAAATTATAAAGATATAAATCACATATGTTTTATTTTAAGATATTTTTTTTGCTTTTTATTAGATAGGACAGTGTAGAGATGACAGGACACAAGTGGGAGAGAGAGAGATGGGGTGGGTTTGGAAATGACCTTGGGTCGGAATCGAACCCGGGTCCACAGGGTAATGGTCTGACGCTCTAGCCACTGAGCCACGCCAACTATAGTTTTAATATGTGAATTTGTGAATTCTCAGTGGCCACTTATATATAATATCGGTAACACTTTGCGGTAAGGGTACATGAATTATCATGAATTCATGCATGAAATCATTCATGATAAATTCATGATTCATGCATTACTTCATCTCTGAAAGTCTAATGAGTTATCAGGAATTATCATGAATTCATTGTTTGTCATTAATGACCTCATGCTGAAATAGCACATGATCTTAAATATTAGTTACTCTGGGTACATCATCATGAGTCATGATTAATTAGCATGAGTCATGATTATTAGCATGATCATGATGAATTCATCAGGTTTGTGCCCCCTCAACTAAAGTGTTGACAGGTTAAATTGGTAAAATTTAGTTGACGTATGGCCTATGACTAGGCCAAAGTAGGCTAAATAAGTACTTTTATTATATCAAATTCTTTTGAACAAAAACATCATGATCATGTGTAATTAGTCATGACTCATGATGATGTACCTAGAGTAATTAATGCTTAAGATCATCTGCTATTTCAGCAGGAGGTCATTAATGATAAACAATGAATTCATGCTAATACCTGATGAGTCATTAGATATTCAGAGATGAAGTAATGCATGAATCACGAATGAATCATGAATGAAATCATGCATGAATTCATTATAATTCATGTACCCTTACCGCAAAGTGTTACCATAATATCTGATGTCAATATCCTATTGATATCGTTATAGGAATCTTATTTTATAGGGGACTCAAAGCAGTCAAACCACTGCATTTTGCATGTGGTTTGACTGCCCTACACACCCTGAGATTCTTATACAACATATAGGCCTAAAACATTGTAAAGTTTTTATAAATCTTTTTCACATGGGACGTCTCATATACAATTCTTACATGGTGCAAAGTTGTATAAGTTTCACATTATATGGATTTTATATGGATTTTGCATGTGGCCTGAGTCCCCTATGAACCTCATCTAAGATTCTTATACAACATAACAAAAACATTGTACAATGAAGTTTCACTGTATGTGCATTTTATATGGATTTTGTATGAGCTTTGAGTCCCCTATAAAATAGATATAAGATTCTTATACAACATGTAGGAAAAATGTAAGTTTCATATAAATCTTTTTCGTATGGGTTCTTAGAGCGTTCAGTGCTTCAGAAGACGCTGAAAAAAGCTTAGGCCGAAACATCTGTCTTGTCTGTCATGCTAACCCGCTAAAATAAAACAAGAAAATGACACTCAGGAGTGTGACTTTTCCACATGAAGAGCTGAACACACACACACACTGACGTGGAGAGCAGATACATGCAAGTACACACACATACATGGGTTAATGATGCTTGTGGGGCGAAAGCTTTTGTTTGGTCCATATGTACACACACAAACACATAGAATTTTGGGATACAGGTAATCTCTGTGTGTGTGCATAGGTGGCTTTCTGTGTAGACTAACATTAGGGTGCTGCCTTGAGCTAATTACACAAACACACTTGCACAGGCGCAAACATACATACACACACACACACACACACACACACCACATACAGTATATGCTCACTCACACAAAATCAGAGTAACAGTGGCTGGTGTGTGTCTGTTTATCTGTGTGTATCACAGGTATGTGACATCCTTGTGTGCCAAAACATTTGATGTTTTACAAGGTTTTTGAATGAGAGGACCTGAGCCTTGTGGTTGAGAAAGAGAGTGAGTGGGAGGGAATTATTTTCATTCCTCTTCTTGGAAACAACACCTCTGCCTCCACACACTGAAAAAAACACATATGGCAAGTAATATTCTAATGAGGTCAGAGACAGAAACCACACACACACACACGCTTTATTTATGGCACCAAGAGCTGTGTTTGTTTATGAAGGGGAGAATGTGACTCTTCCCTGCATTGCAAAAGGAGAACTCCCTGGCCAAGTGCACTGGGAAACTCCTACAGGACGTGTCCAAATCAGACGAAATCAAACCCACACACATGAAGTGATGTACATGCTAAACGGCAGCCAGATTGAGGACCACTCCTTCTTCATTCCCTCTGTAACTCAACAACAATCTGGGGAGTACGAATGTCAAGGGAGCGAGTCACTTAATTTCACAAAGCTCTTTGTTTGCACCAAAATCTCCCCTCTGGATGTGAAATTTTCTCCTGGTCAAAGTGTCCGTTTGAATATCACTGAACATCTAATTGACTTTGGGGCCAAGTATGGCACAATGTGGCATTGTCAGAAAGCTCTCCAATCACAGATTCTGATTGTAGACTTTCACTCTAAGTTTGATGTATCACCCGTTTCTCTGCCTGAGGATCTGAGGGGCAGAGTGACTGTGTCTATATCACTCGCTAATTCTACTCTGACCATCTCCAACCTCAAAGCAGAGGACAGTGGGGTGTACACATGGACAGTCTACAGAGAAGAGAATGAAACATTCTATCCTTGTTCTGAGGGCTCCTTCCGCCTTGTGTACTTCAACCCAAACGGGGTGCACACTCCATTTTACAGAGTGTATGCTTCACTGATGGGCTGTGGGCTATTGGGCCTGGTTGCTGCTGTGATCTGGTTCAAGCTGAGGAGCAGAAGAGGAGAGCAGACCTCAGGAGGTCAGAGCAGAGAGGGGCAGCAGATTGGAGATGAAGACCTCTATGATGACGTGGAGATGACTGAACTCAACACGCCTCCCTCTGCTGTGTCTGATGGAGCTGTTGAACCCAGCGTCTGAACTCAACACGCCTCCCTCTGCTGTGTCTGATGGAGCTGTTGAACCCAGCGTCTGAACTCAACATGCCTCCCACTGCTGAGTCTGATGTTGAGTTTAGACACTGTGTTCAACACCTTGGTAACCTTTTGCGGTAAAGGTACATGAATTATCATGAAATCATGCATGAAATCATTCATGATTAATTCATGATTCATGCATTACTTCATCTCTGAATGTCTAATGAGTCATCATAATTAGCATGGATTCATTGTTTGTCATTACAGACCTCCTGCTGAAATAGCACATGATCTGAAGCATTTTTAAGTCTCTCTCTGCTTGGTGTTTAAATATGATTATTAGAAGTTGTCACACATATTATAACTTATAAATTTCCTTTAAATACATTTGTATAATGCTATGGAAATTCTTAGAAACTTATTTTACTCTGGTGCTTATAATATAAATAAAAAAAATGTATTTTGTCATCAATTTATTATTTTTTTTGGAAAAAAAAAACAGCTGTAATATACTTTAAATATCTTTTTATAAAATATTTTGTCTGACATTGGCTGAAATTTGTAACATTTAACAACATATAAATAAAGATTTAAAAGAAACCTGCACTCTTCTGTATTTTTAACAGCCTGTCTGGGCCTCCCTCTCTCTGATGTGCAGTTTAGTCCGCCTAAACCCTTAAACATACATTTATTTGATCGGTTGGGCCTTGCGTCTAGCCTGGAGATGCCATCCTACGTACCTCCGCTAAACATTTTATCTCCGTATGTAGTCTGGACCAAGCCCCCCT
The DNA here is from genome assembly GCA_027497455.2 of Sardinella longiceps. Classification (NCBI taxonomy): domain Eukaryota; kingdom Metazoa; phylum Chordata; class Actinopteri; order Clupeiformes; family Clupeidae; genus Sardinella; species Sardinella longiceps. The sequence goes on along the minus strand of JAODXP020004582.1, from coordinate 828 downwards.
AGCTGCCTTCCCCTCGATTACTCTACGGTTTAGCCAATCAGCACACAGTTTATAGCGATGTCTCAATTTTTTGTAGTCCTACAGGATAGGAACGCGTTTGTTATTCTCCTCCCCACTTTCAAATTACATTCACAAAATTGGTACATGACATTAGCATCTATGATCTTGAGCATTTATTGCCACTACAATGTCAAAATAGATCAGAACTTGCCAGAGATCTGTTAATACTGAAAGCGAAAGTTGTAGGCGTGAGAGCCAGGCGAGAGAATACGTCATATCCAAACGGAAACCTATTTCAATTGTGTTGGGCCAGACTGTATTACATATAGTCAACAGTCGCTTTCGCCCAGGCGACCTTGTGTCTAAGGCTATGTTCAGACTGCACTCCAAATCTGATTTTTAGCATATCTGATCAACATCAGATCTCTCTATCGACCGCATTCACATTGCTTGTCATATCGGATCTCCATGTCCGCTAATCACCTGCCATATCCACGTGGGTTACTATGGTACCCTAACGCATCATGCCCACAAATAATAAACAAAACCGCGGAGGGTAGAATGTTGGTTGTTTCTCTCTCAGATGGTTAAGTGGGGCCGTAGCACACAGCTACAAGTAACAAGGAAGTATCAGAGATGGAAGAATAAAGTTACTCATCTTTATTTCAGTGCATCAATGCAGTCCAGCACAGCTGTTAGTTGCCTTTCTGATGCGTGGCTGAAAACTTTCACTGACGTTGCTTTCCACACGCGAGGTAAGCCTTGCTTTCCACATGCGAAGTAAACTCCAACTTGCGGCAAATCCATAACGCACACTGACACGTTGTT
>JAODXP020004580.1:35000-41556 GCA_027497455.2 Sardinella longiceps | reverse complement strand
AAAGAACTCATAACTAATAACTGATTACCCTTCCATATGAATGCCTTTCAGAATGGTAACTATAACAACCATAAAGATCACAGAGCAGCCCACATCAATCCAATAACCATGTACACTTCTCCCATATACACGCAAATCATATCCACATCAAGTTGACTAGCCTGGCCTTTGCCTTCTAATGTAATTCCGCTCGATTTTCATCTCCATCCAGACAGTACTCCGTCTGGGATTCCGGCCATTGGACTTGTTCACATCCGATGCAGTCTGTCCAAACTCAATCAACGAACTTTTGAAGTACGCAACGCAAGAATATACCAGGCTATCACTCAAGGGCTGATCCAATCTTTGAATTTAAACATCTCCAGCAAGCAATTGTTTCTCAATAGCCGAGATCCCAAACCCTCATACAAAGAGAGGCGTAGACTGAGGGGCTGGTAAAGCATGTAAGTTGACTAGCGTGAAAAGGCTACACATCTATTGACTCACAGCAATTCCTTTTCCATCCATATAGTCTGATCAGACAGTATATCCATCTATCACGTAAGGCTGGAGGCAGTATAATATTCAATCACACACACCACAGACACACACACACACACACACACACACACACACACACACACACTAATCCACAACCTTTGGTTATTTTAGGAGCAGGTGTCTTAAGAGAAGAGGGAAAGGAGAGGAGAGGAGAGGAGGGGTGGAGGATAAGGGGGGAGAGGAAAGGAGAGAAGAGTTCAGGTGTGCTGAGGAGGATTTTTGAGGCTTCGATGTGGAGTTCTCAAAACTTCTTTTCCCTTCAACTCTGGCACTTCAAAGGGAGGTCTCGAGCGTAATCAGGTATTCATAGATAAAAGGCTTTTAGGCCTTTTTGCAATTTTTCACTGTCTTTTGATTTTGTGTGCTGTGTTTTGTGACACTATCTCTGTTAAATAAATACATCTAATTTTGGCGCTTTTTTTTGTTTTTGTTATAGATGTAAGTTGCTGTCGAGTAAGAGTGTGGTGAAAACTCTACCACAGAGAAATGCTCTGATCTGTTCTGCAAACTCCTGCAAAGTGTCCTCGGTTTGCCTCCTCTATAGGCCAGTCTACCGTGTAGACCCACATGGTTGCTCTCCATTATCTGACAGCCGTGGATGACGTTGTTTTTATGTAAGGCATTTATGGATTTGTCCTGAGTTTCTTTCCATTTAGCAAACCCATCTAGAAAAGTTGAAGGCCTTGAACTGCCTTTTGTATAGCCAATGCTTTGAATCATCTTTTGTTTACCTTGGATGTTGGCAAACACAAATTGAAAGAGTTGGCTCTTGATCAACATGATGATGTGGTACACACAGGAAACAGTGTGTGTGGTACTGCAAGATTTGACTGTGGTAGTCCACCCACAGAGAATTTACTCAACATTCAAATTTGGCCTATGTAAATTAACAAATGAAAACATATGATTCTTATCTGCCCCAAAGGAATAATAAAAGAAATATGTCCCTGTATATAATTTGTATAATCCCTTCCCACTTATGTGGGCTAGCCTTGTCTAAAACTATTTGTATATTATATTACAGTTTCAGCAGTGGTGACTGTCTGAACATCCATTGATAGTCTGTAGGCAGACCAATATGACCGACATTTAGAGAAAATATACTCTATTTGAACATCTAACTCTGTGGAAGTTAAACACACCTCTGTAAATGACCTAGAACCCACTTTACTATCAGAGGTTTCCTTTGAGTCATCACAGGCTACCGCTATTGGGTACATTTAATCTTCTCTGTGAAACATGTGAGACCCTCTGGTCTGGCAAACAAATAACCCTAAAGGCTCTCTCAAATCTCACACCATTGAAGATTTCAGCCACACAGTCATTAAATCATGGTGTCTCTCACAGAGACTCAAAGGGAGTTCACACCGAGAAAGATACCTAACTACAATATATAAATATCACCCCAATTCATATCAATGGCAGTGTGCACATCACAACTATAACGGAATGATATAAGCTTAACAGCCAATGAGAAACCATGGAATTTTAGACATTAATAATTAAATCACATGAAGTCAGAGCTACATTATTGTTCGTCAGTGTGGACAAATATATTGTTATAGTCACAGTTACCTTCATAGTTATATATCTTAGTTATATATATCTATATATCAGTTATCTTTAAAGTACAGCTCTTCAATGTACAGTATATGTGTCACCAAGAGACAGGTGTCACAGAAAGATATTTCCACCTCGTATTCCCGTCACACAAAGCAGCATATCTCCATGCATTGAATTGAGAGCTATTGCAGCCAGGCCCTCTAAGCCTGTCAGAGGCACGGCTGGCCTATAGGTGCAGATTAATAACTGTCTGGGGCCAAGGCTGGCACTATACTGTAGAGACGGAGGATGTACTGTAAGGGAGCCAGTTGATAGCGATAGCTGGCTGTGTGGCGTACTTTAAGCATTAGCTATCCAGGGGCATTCACATGGATATCAATTAGAGGGGAGAAAACTGGGAATGTAACCCACAGAGAGAGAGAGAGAGAGAGAGAGAGAGAGAGAGAGAGAGAGAGCTAACTGTGGGTTTGGGTCTGATACAGCTAGACTCTCATCAAGTGCTCCACCAGATGGTCCCCAGCTCAGCCAAATCATATCAGTTCACTTCAAATATGATTTGAATGGAGTCACAGTATTGAGATAAATGACTCAGCAGTGAAATAACTTTGTCACAAAAAACACAACAAATACATTTGCGCAACTTTTGTGCATAGCAGAGTATCTCTATGCACTTACAGTATCTCTTCTTTTACCTATAAAAGCCCCAGTGTTGGACAAAGTAAAAGTATCATATACTTTAAAAAATATGTTAGGTATGTTAAACTGATGTTGCCTAAAGTTCATACTTAGACTACATTATGGTCTTCACCTTTGTACATAAACAACACTTTAGCACTTCAGCTCTTAAGGTGTTCCATCTACTGTCACTTAAACAGAGAAGTTTTGCTCATGATCTCTATAGAATTGAATACATTCTCAAGAGAGTGAAAGATACGAATGTTGGAGTTTGAGAAGGGCTGTTTCCGCTGTCTTCTTTGACTCTGATAGCTCTAAAAGCCCATGTTTTCTTCCCAGACAAGCCAGAGAGCTGACGGAGAGTGTGAGAGAGTGCACAGTGCACAGTCGGGCTGAACTCAAACGAAACCCATCCCTTATAGCATATAGGGGACTGTCAGTCACGCCATCTGATCCCCAAAGTCAGAGCGGTTCTGGGGGCCAATTAGAGAACTAGGGTTGCCAGTTCTGCTTATTATAAGTGACTTTGGGCTTGTTTTTTGTTTTTTTTTGTAGACTCTTTGAAAAATCAGAAGTTGCGGGTTGCAGGGTTGTGGGCTTGTCTTTTTAGAGCTGTTGCTTGTGTTTTACTTGTTCTGTACACTGTCTCCCCTTGGCCCAGGCCCAGTATACAATCCTACTGCAATCCTCACCACACACACACACACACACACACACACACACACACACACACACACACACACACACACACACACACACACACACACACACAAGCATAGGCAAAGCTCTGACAACAAGGTAAGGTGAGGGGCAGAGAGAACATCTTGTAGTGGCATCCGTGGTGTACCCGTCAGGGAGTTGGACCAGGGACCAGTGGTGGCTGGTGGGTAATGGCTTGTGCAATCAGGAGGGTGCGGGAGTGTTTTTTGTTTGTTTGTTTGTTTGTTTGGTCTTTGGACTCCTTGTTCTCAGGACCTATGTAGGTTATTTTTGAAGCAAGATCCGGCATCACTCTGTAAGGAAGCATGCATCAGATCTTTGGTGTCAAGTTCTTGTGTTACACATCAGCAGGGAAAGAAAAGGAGTGATACAAAATAGTATTAAATGGCATGAGCAAAAATTTTGAAAACACACAACTAAAAACAAAAAAATTGTCCTACTGAACTTGATTTTTCAAGACAGCGAAAACAGCGAACAGATAGAATGAAGTGTGAGAATAAGTCAAAGGCTCATCTAATCTTTTTTTCATTTAATCACCTAATCGTGTCTCAATGACGGAATGTCCAGACCCACCATACAAAGCAAAGTGTAGAACACAGGGCTGGTTGCTAAATTCCTGTAAACCTCTCCAAAGCCACAAATGCCTCTTAACACATGAATATGCAATGCTTGTTTACAGTGTGATAGTCCTATCACAATGCATGCAGTGTGATAGACCAGTTATAATGGACTTACAGTAGCTTCAGTGTTTGTGTTGGCCTGCAGCAAGGTGTGTGAGTGAAAAAAAGTATGATTAATAACTATGAGATGATAAAAAAAAAAAACACTTCAACTTCTTCATTCTTAGATAGAAGGCTACAGGCTATGGCCATTACTTAAACTGCGTACTACGTAAACGGCGTTATTGCTAATCTATGTTACATTACAGGCAGATGAGTGACATAAATAGTAGCTGCTACTTATCATTCTGAAATGTTCTGTTCCTGTCTACTTTGCACTATCGGGGAAATAGGCAAGCTAGTGTTAGGGTTAGGTAAATGGAACAGGAAGTTGGCCAACTGGTAGGCTATGAACCATCACTTTTGAAAAGCATACATACACATACATACATACACACACACACACACACACACACACACACACATACACCACACACACACACATACACACACACACACACACACACACACACACACACACACACACACACACACACACACACACACACACACACACACCAAAGAAAGGCCTTATTATTGTACATCTCATTTCAATACCACATTTCCTTTTTACCCATGAGGTCTTTGTATTACCTCACTCAGATCCCACATAATGGGATCACATATTGAAGCTGTGAATGGAGGATCACATATGAACTATGTTTGTGAAGGTAAATGGAGATGATGTACTGTTACTCCCCTGTGTTCTTTGTCTGGTGTGTTATGGTAAGTGGAAGGTAAGTCACACACAAACACAAACACATGCATACACATAAGCATACACATATTGCCACACACATTCATATCTTGTAGTTGCCAGAAAACAAACACACAGACATGCACACACACACAATCATTCATATAGTTGCCAGCCAAAACACACACACACACACACACACACACACACACACACACACACACACACACACACACACACACACACACACACACACACACTTATCGGAGAATCCTTCAACAGAAATGCTTTTGTGTGAAAACGCTAAAAACACATCATGTGTCTGAAGAAAAATGTTAAAAGCATTCAAAGAAAAAAAAAAAAACAGCATGCATTTACCGTAACAGAGTTTACTTTGAAATTGTGAGCACACCAAAGGAAGAGTAATATACCTTTCCTCAGATATGCATAGCTGAAAAGAAGCGTTCAAGAGCAAATATATGTGGAATATAGCCTAAGTGACTCCCAGCTCTTGTAGTGACTGCCAGAGCTGAGCATTGGATAGATAGCAGTGGATGGTTTTAAGGGCATGCTTCTCAGAGCAGGAGGAGGGAGGGAGGCAGAGTAAGCTGGCATGAACTGGGAGTTGGCAAGACCTGGGAATAGCTGAGGAGTGCCAGCATGAGAAGTGGAGAGGACAAGACTGAGAGTGACAGAGAGGTAGAGATACTGGTAACGAGTGGAGAGAGAGAGAGAGAGAGAGAGAGAGAGAGAGAGAGAGAGAGAGAGAGATGTATGTATGTATGTATGTCATTGTTTTGGCAATAATGTTATTGTGACATTCATGCCAATAAAGCCTACTGAATTTGAATTTGAGAGAGAGAGAGAGAGAGAGAGAGAGAGAGAGAGAGAGAGAGCAAATGAGGATGACAATGGAAGAGAGCGTCTGAGACAAGGAGAGAGAAGGGTAAAGAAGGAAGGAGAAAAATAAGGGAAATGTACAGGGATGGGGAGACAAAAAAGAGGAGGAGAGAGAATTTTTATCTGTTATGTTTGGTGTCCTTGCAGTAGAACTGAATGAGAGATTAGTCTAAGTCCCTTTAATTTTCATCATGAATGGTGGGTTTATTTTGTACTTTTTGGAGTGTGAACCCAAGTAGCAGTGCCAGCTGGCAAAGAGAGCAATCTTCCTTCACGTTTACACTTCACTAAATGACAGAGAGACAGAACAGACACACTCTGGAAAAAAAATACACAGTCTGACTGATAAACATTAACAAAGAAAGATATGAAAAGCCTGGAAATAAAGACTATTATTTAAGTAAGTCTATCATACAGTAGACAAAGGTTGACAAAATGACATCTGAAAATGAAAGAATGAGAGAGTTGGAGAGATAAAGGTGTAGAGGATGGTGTTCTCGTCTGTGTTCAAGTGGCCTCTTGTGTTCTTGATAATATTCCCCATCTTTAGAGATGTACCTGCGTCACGTAGGCCTATATGACGTGCATGTATGTCTGTCTTCTGTGTACTTTTCTTCATAATCTTGAGTGTGTGTGTGTGTGTGTGTGTGTGTGTGTGTGAGTGGGTGAGAGAGAGAGAGAGAGAGAGAGAGAGAGAGAGAGAGAGAGAGAGAGACTGCATTATATATGTGTACCACCTTTG
>JAODXP020004580.1:7500-25000 GCA_027497455.2 Sardinella longiceps | reverse complement strand
TAGTACAGCTGTATGCCATTTTGAAAACAGCAAATGACTTCCTGCTGCCTGTAGTGATTTTCAAGCATTCTTCACAGTGTCTTTAATTCCTTGAGGGTCTTGAGACATTATCATTTCAGGTTGAAACTAATGCTTTACAGGGCTGACTAACCCTAAGCTGACTGTAATTCTCACAGAGTTTAACAAAAGCAAAAGACCACCAGGCATTGAAAAGAGTGAGAGTGTGGTTGATTTGAGGATACCTCTGGTGCTAGAGGGAAAAAATAGGGTGAAAGGTAATAGATCAAAGCTGAGAACTAAAAAAGAAAAAAACAGACTTTATCTTTTTTTTTTTTTTAAGCTTGTATTAAAAACAGAGACCGTTTTCTTCTTTCTCCCCAGTGCATTTCTTCACCTTTCCACAGTACCCCTGATTCTCCATTCGCTGGAAGACACATGTAGGCCTACTGGGGGACTCTGGCTCAGTGAACAATTTTGTAGAGCCAAACCCCTATGAATCAAACAAGTCTACAGGCTGGCCTCGTTTGCAAGGTTGTGTGGCCCTCCCCCTTCCTCCAAAAGACAGCTGAGATAGCCATTCCCTTAACATGGGAAATGGAACTGGGCCTTAGGGTTTCGTCTTAACAATCACTCTAGTCTTCAGGAGAAACTAACCCTAGGCTTAGCCTGTGGCTGTGCTGGTCCCAGATGTTACAACCATGAGCTCAAGTGGTGAGGAGTGCTCGAGGTTTGAAGTGGGAAATAGTTTTGCACCTCCGTGACACCCTGAAGTGCAGATTTGACAGAGTTGAGAGAGAGGGAGGGGGGCAGAGAGAGTGTGAAGCTTCACTTGAAGAGTGGGGGCATAAGGGTTGTATGAGTGAGCTGAGCATGCATGCACACAGATGGAAAGATTCACTATAGAAATAGGCTACTGCTGAGATCCAGCGCTCATCTCTCTGCTCTGAGCAAAGTAAAAACAATAAGCATGAGGCTGGAGACAGGGAAGAAAGCAGTGGGAGAGAGGGAGAAAGAGAGAGAGGGAGGGAGAGTATAGAGAAGATGAAAAGGATGGGTGCAGGTGATAGAAACAGGGCCGGTTCTAGCCTTTTTGGTGCCCTAGGCCAGATTTGTGTTCCCCCCCCTTTCTAAAAATATAAAAGAAAAACTGAAGAAAAAAAGGTAAGAAATGTATTGTGATGACCCCCTGATATTTGGTGCCCTAGGTGACCGCCTCGTTTGTCTATGCCTAGAACCGGCCCTGGATAGAAAATTGCACTCCTAGTAGGCCTAAGGTATTAATTGTACTTAGTTGTTTTGTAGCTTGAGTGTTAATCCTCTTTTGTAAGTGGCTTTGGATAAAAGCATCTGCTAAATGCATAAATGTAAATGTGAAAGTAATGGAGACAGATGGAATAGAGTGGGGAGAAGAATAGAAAAAGGAAATGACAGGTAGTTATTATATACAGAGAGAGATATACTGTAACATGCTAACCCACACAGTGAATTACAATAGCCTCCTACTTTTGTGCTGTCAACTTTTTGTTTGTCTGTTTTTCTCAAGGGTTAGGGTTCAACCGCTCATCTTGTCAGGACTTATTCATATTATTGACTGACAATACATTATTTCTTATGCCATTTTTTGATATAAACGTGCATTGACAGCAGGTCATGGTTTATTTAGAGAATGACAGAATTTATGGAGCTAGTATGGATGAGGGCACTCAGACTTTACTCCCAGGCCTAGTCTGATATGCACTCAGGCTGGTGGGGGCTTAGGGTTGCCCTACCGTGAAATCTTGAATTGCATAAATGAAGACTCGCTCAATGACTTTCTTTGAGCCCTTCTCATGAGTCTGCATTCAGCCAAACTTTAGCTAAACACCAACTACCAACAACTCATAATACTGTAATTCATAGCCTGTCATACTCAATACTTAATAATAACATTAACATACTTCACCTGCTTTTGGAAAGATTAAGGACATAATACATGCAATTGCGATGTGTTAGGAGTTGGTCTTAGCGACTTAGAAGTCCTCTGGACTACCCCTAAGCTGTCCTAGACTTACTACTTTTAACATTAAATTGTTTTGTGAATTACTCTTATCCCAAAAAGTTAGGAATCCTAAAGTTAGGACTGAAAAGGCCTTTTTTTTTTTTTTTTTTGGTTGGAGTTTCTCCTAAATTTGCTTGTTAGGAGCTACTTTTAGCCTTAAGATTCTTTGAGAATACAACCCCAGATACATATCGGTTTTAGGACCACATCTCCAAGTGGCCTAGATTGCATTTGAAAAAAATCGTATTTGTGTTGTTCAGACTGTCATTAAAAGATCGGATACAGGTCGCATAGGGGCGCCGAAAAAATTGGGTCACTTCAGGCTGCAGTGTGAACGTAGCCTAAGTTGAACTAAGTTTGCCTATTATGTAATGGTGAAGGGCACACATAAACATGGGGTGAGGGGTAAACAAAAACAAGCATGTAAACAACCTCTTTATTGCAGATAGCACAGAGGAGCATAATGAAGGGCTATTTCTGACCCGTTGCTTAGGGGATGTACTGTATTAGGGGTGATGATTACATTAGTGTGTAGGCTAGTCCGCGGCTAACAGATAATGTATTCAGTGTTTGTGTGTTCCTGTCCTCAGTTTCTCTCCCCTTCTTTTTATTCAACTTTTCTTTTTTCTCTTTTTGATCACACACACACACACACACACACACACACACACACACACACACACACACTCATAGCTTACACACAGACACACATATATCAAAACATATTCCTAATCTCCCTCTCCCTTCGCCACCTAAGGCTCTCCCCTGTGGAATGGGAAATGAGGTTTTCGGGTTGGATCATGACATCATTCTCATTAGTTTGCATTTTAAAAACAAACACACTCCACTCCCACTTGGATAAACCTGAAAACAAAACACCCCCTCACCACACACATATACACACACACACACGCGCACACACACACACACACACACACCTCCCCATCTCCCTCCCACCCACTCCTCTTCCGTCCCCGTGGCAATGCTCTTATCAGGCTGACCCGCCTCCACTCTCGTTTCTAATCTCTCGGTGAGGCTCCGGAGCTGTACAAGCACCGGCCCAACGTCAGCTCCGACACCCAGCTCCCAGCCAGCGCCCCGGCCCTGGGAATGGATTAGCTTTGTTTTGTTCAACATATCTGGGAGTGAATTTAATATAGTCTCTCTCTCTCTCTCTCTCTCTCTCTCTCTCTCTCTCTCTCTCTCTCTCTCTCTCTCTCTCTACACACACACACACACACACACACAGACACACACACACACACTCTCTCTCTCTCTCTCTCTCACACACACACACACACACACACACACACACACACACACACACACACACAGACACACACACACACACACACTCTCTCTCTCTCACACTCACACACACACACACACACACACACACACACAGACACACACACACACACACACACACACACACACACACACACTCTCTCTCTCTACATCTACTACATCTCTCTACTCTCTCTCTACACACACACACACACACACACACACACACACACACTCTCTCTCTCTCTAGACCCCAGTCTCACTTATTCCGCCATCTCTCTTGCATCTCTTTGTTATTTGTTTCTCTGGGGCTTTCCTGTCCAAATGAAAAAATGAATGGAGCTCAGATGTGCAAAACTCAGATAAGGGGTTGTTGGGAAGGCAAGGGGGCAGAGAAGGAAAACATCTGATGGTTCACCACAGAACAGTGCTTGCCTGCTGGCATTAAGAAAGGTGTCTAAAGTGAACTACTGCAAAAAAAATAAATAAATAACTTATAACTACATGGTATTGTGCATTATCTCCATGCTACAGTTACAAGTGTGAATAGAATGTCTATGTATATGTAAAAAAACAAAAACTTTTTAAATGTAAGTATATCCCTTGGTGCAAGGCATCAACATTCAATGATATTCAGTTAGTCAAAATATGACATTAAAATTCCATGGTAATGTCAAGCATGCCAGAGGTGCATATAATGTCAGACATTTCAATCTCCATAAAGATGATGTAACATCATGAAGTATCAGGAACCACTATTTTAAGTTAAATAAAATGCACAATGTTATACTTTATTCTATTTTCTATTCATTTTATTTTCTTATTTTTACATTAATACATGATAAGAGCACCCTAATAAAATTGCATTTTAAAGATTACAGATACATGATTTGATTTTACTTGATTTTGCCTCTGTTGGGTTCAATCTGTATCCAGTATCTGATGAGTTTACAGTATGTAACAGAATATGTTTTTGTTTTCACTCATAATCCATTCAAAGTGAGGACATTCAATGATGACTTGTGTATGCATGCTAATTCACTTATTTTGTGAAAAAAATATTGCCTTCTCCAGGTACAGAGCATCTGACATGAAAATGGATATATTTGAAAGTAGGAATGTTTGTCAGACACTCAGTCAGACAGATGAGCTCAAGTGAAATTGCGTAACTCTCCCTCGTGGAGCGCATCTCTCTCTCTCTCTCTCTCTCTCTCTCTCTCTCTCTCTCTCTCTCTCTCTCTGTGATGCGATCTCTCAGGTGGTGTTTTAGAAGTCAAAGTCACTCTTGAGTCCAGTCATTTTCAGCAGCCCCCAGGCGGCGGTGGGAAACCAATGGGCTCTGTGCATACCAATTGACAAGCCAAGACTTCAAACATCAAACGTTAGCTGCGAGGTTCCAGGGAGCATGGTCAGAATAATTCCAAGTGTCAGTAAAGAGCGGTGAAAAGAGCAAATCTGGAAATACTTTGATAACTTTAACTCTCTCTCTCTGTGAGTGTGTGTGTGTGTGTGTGTGTGTGTGTATATGTGTCTGTATGTATGTGTGTGTGTGTGTGTGTGTGTGTGTGTGTGTGTGTGTGTGTGTGTGTGTGTGTGTAAGAGGGAGAGTCAAAGTTTAAGGTGTGTGGCAAAAGTGAGTATGTGCTTAAATATGAAACTGAGACAAACTTCTATCAGGTTAAAATTCAGCTTGTTCATCATTGGCTTTTCTGACAAGGACAATGTAAGCAAGAGGTAACATCTGAATCAGAGATGGGAAGTCTGTGAAAGGCAGTGGAATGGTAAAAGATAGAGAGAGGATGAATTGAGTCAGTGGAATGGTAAAAGATAGAGAGAGGATGAATTGAATGAGATATGGGGAATGACAGGTGGAGGAAAAGACAGTGATTGAGAGGTAGAGATGGAGAGTGTGAGAAGTACAGAGGAAATGGAGTGGAAGAAAAATGAGTGAATGAGAGGAAGATGAAGTGATACAATGTAAGAGCAAAAGAGAGATAGTTGTAGAGAAGGGAAAAAGTGTAACCTGACTCTTGCCAGATGGATGTCGTTCCACCTACTGTAGCTCCACCCATCCATCTGGATTGCTTCATTAGAGGTGTTTTAGAAGGCTGGGCCTTATCAAAAAATCCTTGCATGATTGGATAAACCACTTGTCAGTCATCTTTGATTTTGATTTTGACATTGACGTGCTACTTCAACCACTCAGATTGAAATCAACCCGTGCCGGCCGCTGAATCAAAACAGACGCTTTTCCGCTACATCTTTAAAAATCCCACCCAGCCGCCCTGATTGGCTTCCCATTTCATCACTGTGGCTGAACGAAATCCATCTAGCGAGAGTCAGGTTATAGCTAAGGGCAATGGCTCAGGGAGGTGAAAAGAGACAGGGAAATAGGTGAAAAGAAAAAAGTGTCTGCATGCGTATAAGAGGGAGGGAGAGAGAGATTGGGAATGTTATGGCAGATGAATGCCAGAGACGGTAAACACCTGCACACATAGTCACTTGCCAGCATACACTGGCAAAAAAACAACCCAGTTTGCAAATTTTTTTTTTTCACTTGATAAGAACTTCAAATGTGCATTTGAGTTCCTGCATGGTCTCAGCGTGATTTAACTTTTGTCTCACATCACCCTTGCATTGGACTTTTTCAGTGTATTTGAAGGAAAAATCCGGAGTGAATTCAAGCATATCCCTGCCGAACGAACCTCCTAAACGCACTAGTTAGCGAGTGGAACAAAATAATTTGGAACAGCCTAGACCGATCAAGGCAAACGAACAAGCAGTGTACACTGGATCAATGGGACTTATATTCAAAACCGAAAGTAAGATCTGAGGTGCCTTTAGCTCAATGTAACGTGTTTCGCGTTCGCGTCAGGCCCATGCTTTCTGATTTTTTTTCATTCCATGCGAAATATATTGATGTTAGAATGCTCGTGCAATAGGGCTATTCTAAAATTTACTCCGGAGCTACCCTTTAAGGGGCAGACAGCTAGTGGATCTCAGGGAGATGCCTATAGGTGCTGACAGACACCATACTAGAACTCATTGTGCACCTTTAAATACAGACAAATCGTAATATATGAGAGCAGTAGATCGAGATTTATAGTGGTGTGTGAGGTTGAAACAATGGAATCATCCAAAACCGCATGTATGTTAAAGCAACACAATGGAGGTTTGGTTTAAACTAGTGGAAAACAAAAACATTTCTCAGAGGGTAATTGGCATGTGCCAGTTACAGTTTATTACCAATTTAGCCAGAAATTTGGTCATGGTTTCCATTCTTCTGTTCAAAAATGTGCAGAGTGCACAGTGGCTGTAACCTAGAAATCTAGATGTAACCTAGCGGTAGCAAATCGAATTGCTAAGTGAGTATTGTCTAACCATCAGCCAATGGGACATATGATATTCAACCCTTGTTGAGGGTTGACATGTGGAACCAATCATAAAGCTCAATGTGGGCAGGGAGTCGTTTGGTAGGGCTAGTTTTATTTGAATCAGCTTTTTCGTTCCTCTGGTTGGTCATAGCCAGAGCCGTAGAAGGGGCTCTCTGTGGCTTTGGTTGTAGCGCCAAAGATCATGGAATACTGAGCAAGATAAGGCATCATAATACATTTCAATGGGAGCAAACTGGAATACTTCCTGTCTGCATAAATGCATTACATCACAATAAGAAAGATTCTTTAAGTCTGCATAAATCATTACATCACAATAAGAAAACATTCTTTAAGTCTGCATAAAGGGGGATTTTTCCCCCCTCCCCCTTGCAAAAATAGAACCAGGAACTGAACCAGTGTTGACACCTCTCGCTCCGCTTGAATCCTCTCTGGTTGTAGCGCTATCCTATTACAAGCAGCGGCAGTTCGAAAGATTCCAGCTCTCGGGTCTATACATGGTGGCCAGACTATACATTACTACAATGGATGGCTGGTAGGAATAGCACTTGTGATTATTAACACTCCGTATGTGTATACTAATTTCAAGATGTTCAAAAACAAACTGTCAGATAAAAACGATACCTTTAAATTGTGGCAAAAAGTAGCCGAAGCCCTTAAGAGTTTGTCTGAGAAAGAGAAATAGAGAGGAGAAGATAGGAAGAAGGAGTCTAGGTGCTGGGCTGTGGAGCGCTGTGTGCTTATTTCCTGTGCTGTAATCATGTGTGGAGGAGAAAGATCCAATCTGGGGGAAGTAGTGAGGTGTGGGTATGGATGGATGGAGTTCCCTGAGTTAATGCCCCCCCTCCAGCAGCCCTATATCCAGCCCAGCATAACCCAACACAACCCAGCATAACCCAACACAACCCAGCCCAACCCAGCCCAGTAGTGCTCAGGGGCAGACAGGTTTCCCATTTCCTACCGCCGTGCTGCTCAGCCTCTGCAAATTGAGATTGGTCACAGTTCAGTTCACAGTTCCTCAATGTGCGTGAGTGTGTGTTTGTGTGTTGTTGGCCTTCAGTGTGTGTGTGTGTGTGTGTGTGTGTGTGTGTGGTCAGCCTTGAGAGGGTGTCTGTGTGTTTGTGTGTAAGTGAGTAAAAAAAAAAAAAAAAAAGACAAATATAAAACTATATAAATCATATATAAAATAATGTGTGTGTGGTCGTAAATGCAGTATGTTTATATGATACTGTGTGTGTGTGTGTGTGTGTGTGTGTGTGTGTGTGTGTGTGTGTGTGTGTGTGTGCATTCATACATCATCATGTGTGTCATGCATGCAAAGCTGTCACTGCCTCAGGTGTGTCCCATCAATATCAATGTACTTCTGGTTACCACAGTAACAGTGTGACTTGCGCAGATTCCTGAAGCCCTGTTGGTTTCTGTCATATTTTGATGTGTGTCAGTACCGATATGACACACACTGGCTCACCTGTACACTGTTTATAATGTGGTCAGTCAGAAAGAGTCACACAGAAACATGCATATCCTCTCCCATAACTATTACAAAAACAACACCACCTTACATTTCTATAGTGCTTTTCAAGACATCCAAAGCGCTTTACAGTGGAAGGGGGACGTCACTGACCACCACCAATGTGTAGCACCCACCTGGGTGATGCACGGTAGCCATTATGTGCCAGAACACTCACCACACACTAGGTTGAGGTGGAGAGTGAGGGAATTATTGAATGAGCCAATTACAGTGTTAAGCATAATCACATACATTTCATTTAATATTCATCTTTGACTTATCAGCACTTACTTATGCACTTACTTACTTAGACTTATCACCTTCTTTGTCTTAATACATTGAACCCCTCAAAAGTGTACAGCACTAGCACTTTTTTTCTTTTTCTTTCTTTCCTTCTTTTCCTTGTTTTGTATTGCATTACCTTTTTATGTCAGGTTATGTGTCTATGTGCCCCATCTGTGGTAGGTGAAACAATTTTGTCTTACAAAATGCTACATAGGTTGTTAAAGTGACAAAAAAGCTCTCTAAATATCTAAGTCAAAATCTTAAAGGTCATTTTCTAGTTGAACACACATACAAACACATAAAAAATAAACTTCAATAGCTATCAGTACATGTGAACACAGGCATCACACAAATGGAGACAGACACACACACACACACACACACACACACACACACACACACACACACACACACACACACACACACACAGAATAGAGTGAATAGAAGCTAATGGCAGGTGTTGAAGTTGCATAATGTAATTTGCGGCACAATCATGTTCTCTTCTGGGTGGTGGGCAGGCAGGCAGACAGGCAGGCAGGCAAGCCGACTGAAAGCAACTGATTGGATGAAGTAAATGTGGTTTATGCGTTTTCAAAATGGCAAAAAAAAAAAGCCCCTACTGCTTCTCTATTGAGTTTTATAGTTTTTTGAAGCTCCTTCATTACTTTGAGCCATGCAGTTGCCATTTTGATTTTCTTTTTTTTCCCCCTCCTGCCTGAATTCTTCTTTTTCACTCACATCACATGGGGAGTCTGTCAGTCTGATAAACACTACTTTTGGGGAGGGATTTACATAATTTCAACATGCAGACGAAAAAGAGAATGAGATGAGAGAGAGCAAGAGAGCGAGTGAAAGAGAGAGAGAGAGAAAGAGAGAGAGAGAGAGAGAGAAGAGAGAGAGAGAGAGAGAGAGAGGGCAAGTGTGAGAGAGAGACAGCTTAATGACAGTGATTTGGGGTTTGCACAGAACAATCGGACTTGGCTTTTTTGAGTTCCTCAATCACAGACGGATATACACTCTCACCTCTCAGTGAGCTCATTCTGTTTCCTAACTCCCATGCATTTCCTCCTTTCTCTTATGCAAGTCCTAAATGTTTGAGTTATAAATGCTACGGATTGGCCAGATTACATTCCGTATTCCATCACATGCATTGTATAAATCCTTCTGCAGGTCTGATAAGTTTGACCTTTTTCAGACACTAGAGAAGCATGAGCAGCTTACTGAGGTATTAGGGTCCAGGAAAAAACACACACACACACACACACACACACACACACACACACACACACACACACACACACACACACACACACACACACACACACAAATATCACTTATTTGAAAGCGCAGAGAAAGGACCCAGAGGCAGAAATGACAGACAGTGTTTGCTTTGAAGAACTTGAAAGGGCTTGAAAGTTTGGGCAGCCGTAATTAAAGGCCTGATAAGCCCAAACCAAACCGCCGCCTCTGTTGAAAAGGACTGATTAGTTGACAATCATTACCGAGGTTCACTGTTCACTGTGCCATGAAATCTAAACACCCAAATGGGTGGTTGGCACTCGTCTGGCTCTGTCTGAGGTCTGAGACGACTTTCCCCTAAGCAGTTTGAGCAGTTAGTGTGTTTTGGGGTAATTTCTTGAAATTACACTCACTGACTGTAAATGGAAATACTCCACATTTCTACACTACTTCCATGCTCAAACCACCTGTTATTTGGCACACAATTGTGTCTTCTCTATTATTGCAGTGTGTGTGTGTGTGTGTGTGTGTGTGTGTGTGTGTGTGTGTGTGTGTGTGTGCTATGTCTATCTCTATCTATCTATCTATCTATCTATCTATCTATCTATCTCACTGATCTACATGTCATCTTCAGTATTAACATTAGGCAGATTGGGAAACACATTGATGGCTGAGAACCTGAAATACAGTATGTGGCATTTTGGTCAAAATTTTGTTATACATATATCAAATGAAAACTCTTCGTAAGCTTATCCCATTGACAGAATTATAGAAGTAAAATATTAGACTTAAAGATAATAATTATTCATTAAGTATTGTGTCATCCATCTGTGTGTATAAATGTCTTTAAATAGGCGAAATGGGTACAGAAAGAGAGAGGAGGCTGAGCCATGGTCAGCATGGCTGGTTATCTGATGACTGGCCTTAAGTGCAGTCCAACGCAATTCCAAGAGTCACATTACACTGGACCCCAGAAGGTAAAAGAAAGAACGGGAGGCCAAAAATGACATGGCGCAGGACCATTGAGAAGGAGCTCCAGCAGCACCATCAAAGCTGGGGGAACCATCGAGAAGTTGGCTACAGACAGATCGAAGTGGAGAGACTTTGTTGCTGCCCTATGCGCCGAATGGTGTGATGGGGTTAAGTAAGTAAGTAATGGCCTTTAGCAGTCCATTTAATCAACCCTGCAACAGCACAACAGACCTGCCTCCAAGCTGGTCAAGGCTCTAGTAGCTGCAGATTTTTGCTGAGGAAACATGGCTGTTCATCAACCCCCAAAAAACAAGTTCACTTTACTCCTCGCTATTCATTACTGGGCTGCTTTTTGGACCTGAGGATATTAAAAATGTACAAAGAAGCAGTGGAAGAGAAAGAGGGGTAGAGAAAGAGGGGTATATTGGGATGGAGAGAGAGAGAGGGGGGGGGGGTGTTTTTATCCTACCTTGAATTTTAAATGATCACACACTCTTGGTAGCAGTTTTTACAGTTATGCAACTGAATGTTTTTTTTTAGTCCTGTCTCAGCAGGACCAGCCCTCAACGTCTACAACACACAAACAGAGCAGACTCTGTTCTTCATTCACAGAGGACTAAAGGTAAAGACAAACTCCTCATTTGTAATGGGGTAAAAGCAACTTTTCAGATTCGTTTTTGGCTATTTTAGTCATGTGAATTGGATGAAGTATTCATAAGTGCCTTTTTCTGGCAGAAAAGTGTGCTGGGTCCAAGCTCTCTTCAGTTCTGTTAGTCTCTATGGCAACAATAGTTTAGTTTGACACAATAATGACTAGTTTTGTTAGCTTGCAGCTAACCTCTGGAGCAAAGATCTCCGCCTCAACCCTCTCTGTCTGGAGTGTAGGCCTGCCTAGTTTGCTGGGAGACACATTCTAAATTACAACACTTTGGCTGAATGAAATGTTTTTAAAAAGGGGGGCACTATAGACATGGGCTCATTTGATGTGTTCTTTTTATACAACACTTTTATATGTAGAACATTGGTTATGACAAATAACTGTGATGTTAGTAGTTTCTCTCTCAAAAATAATAGAAAAAAAATGCTACTTCCAGTTCAGGAGTTAACCCATACCCTTTCAGTTAGACATATTTGACTGTGGTTCATTTTGTGAATGGGCAGAAGGAAGCTAGCCCCAGATCACACTTCAAAAGGGCCTCTTCATTTTCCACTTAAAAATCACCAGGTCCTGATTAGCAAAAGAGGGTCACAGACACACAAGGTCATTCTCATTCAGAACGACTCCGCCATGCCAGCGACCCCGCAAACCCTGAGCTGATTACATTCAAGGACCACGTGAACCACCCACTCTACATCCTCTTCAAATCATCTCTCACAGTCCCATTTTTTTTTCCTGTTCCCCATGAATTTTTGAAGATTATAAACCATACTTTCCTTTATCTTCTGAAGTATTAATATCATGGAATAGGTTGAAGGCACCCATTTAGTGCAGGGGCTGATGGAGGGGACGTGGGTGGGTGAGGG
Source organism: Sardinella longiceps (assembly GCA_027497455.2). NCBI lineage: Eukaryota > Metazoa > Chordata > Actinopteri > Clupeiformes > Clupeidae > Sardinella > Sardinella longiceps. The sequence goes on along the minus strand of JAODXP020004580.1, from coordinate 12,753 downwards.
GTTGAGTTGAAGAAAGCTTCGCTATTTACCTTAGGCCAGTCATAAAACAAGTCTCCTGAAATGTCGTTTATTTTGCTCATAATTGAGTTGGTGACCTGTTGTTCCCTGGCAGCGCCGGGCTAATGGTGGGCAATCAGAGACAGAGGGGCTGATGGAGGGGGGGAGAGATAGAGAGAGATGGATTGTACATTAAAAGAGGACAATTATCCACAACCCCAAACTCTGGGCAGCATTCATCAACTTTAGAGCTATCAATCCACTCGTTCACTCATTCTTCACTCTTTCTTTCTGTCTGTCTGTCTGTCTGTCTTTTTGACCGTCTGTCTGCTTGTTGTGTGCATTGTCAAACACTGACATGATCCAAAAAGGGCTGCAGGCACCATTGTTGTTTACCTCAGCAAACACAGAATTTCTGATCAGATGTAGTTTTGATCTGAGCATCACCAGCGTAAACAGAGCTTGTCAACAGGATTCTGTTTCAAAGATATAAGACAATACATATTTACTTGCTCTATCTTTGTCAAATAAAATAAAAGGGTGTCTATGTATGACTCTAATGCAATCTCATCACCTGTTCTGCAGCATGTCATTAATTTGTTCAGTCTGCTCAAACAGTGTCTTGATATGCTCACATGCCATGCATAACAATACAGACACGTCTCTGTTTCTCTCTCTCTCTGTCTGTCTCTCTCTCTCACACACACACACACACACACACACACACACACACACACACAGTACTCTCTCTCTGTCTCTGTGTGGTAAGTGTGAGTTTTGGCTTGTGTGTGTGTGTGTGTGTGTGTGTGTGTGTGTGTGTGTGTGTGTGTGTGTGTGTGTGTGAGTTCTGTAGGTCTTTGTGATGTGTGTGTGGGTGGAAGAGAACAGAGGCGTGCTGGTGCTGATTAAAGCCTTGTTCAGATGAGTGGGCACAGGCACGGGCACGGGCACGGGCGCTCCGCTGAGTCCTGGCCCCAGGAGACGGAGCACTCTGATGGGCACTCTATTTGGCTCCTGCCCCCTACTCACTCACAGGGGCCAAGGCTGTGTTTGTCTCTGTGTGTGTGTGTGTGTGTGTGTGTGTGTGTGTGTGTGTGTGTGAGGGAGAGAGACAGAAAGAGAGTCTGTGTGTGTGTGTGAGTCTATGAGAGAGAGACAGTGGGAGAGAGAGTGTGTGTGTGAGAGAGACAGAAGGAGAGAGTGTGAGTGTGTGAGACAGAGCGTGCGTGTGTGTGTCTGCATGCGCGCGCGCGAGAGAGAGAGAGTGTGTGTGTGTGTGTGTGTTCCTGACAGTTGGCTTTAACCTTGAAGATTAAAGCTCTAACCCTAGCCCTGTCCAATACTGGGGTCCATCATTAGAGGGAGCGACAGAGAGAAAAGAGGTGGAGGTGGTTGAAGAGAGGGAAAAAGAGAGAAAGAAAGAGAGCGAGAGATGACCTGTGTGGTGTGAGCGGTTCCAGGCTATATCATGGAGAGTGTTTGAATAGAAATAGACAAAAAAAGGGGAGAGCTGAAAAAGAAGATTTGAAAAGAGAAAGAGGAAAATTTAGGCAAGATAGAGAGTATATCAAAGAGAGAGAGAGAGAGAGAGAGAGAGAGAGAGAGAGAGAGAGAGAGAGAGAGAGAGAGTGTGTGTGTTTGTGTATGTGTCTGTGTGCACGACTAGTCCCAATAAAGACATTTTATTTCTTGCAGGGCATCTAACAGGTTTTGATTTTTGTAAATAAACTCAGCAGGAAATGTTTTCAAAATCAACCTTCCTCTTGGAGGTCAACCAGTGGTGAGGAGAGAGAGAGAGAGAGAGAGAGAGAGAGAGAGAGAGAGAGAGAGAGAGGGGGAGAGTGAAAGGAGAGAGAGAGAGGAGTGTCTTAGATGTCAACTGTAGGTGAGGAAAGAGAGGGAAAGAGAGGAAAAAGAGATAAGGAGAAGAAAGAGAGAGAGAGAAGAGTCTTGTCTTGTGCTGTCTCATCTATCTCCTACATCAGAATCAGTTCAACACCATCAACAAACACACACACAAACACACATACAAACACAAACAAGTGTACACACACAGCAGACAGACAGACACACACACACACACACACACACACACACACACACACACACACACACACACAGAGAGACGAGAGAGAGAGAGAGACAACACACACACATACAAACACACACACAAGTTGTATACATACAGCAGACACACACACACACACACACACACACACACACACACACAGGGGATGCACAGCAAACATCAGGGATGTCTCAGATCCACAGATCTGCAGGAGTGTCAGCACAGCTGGAGACGACACAAGCTGCATAGCAGCTCTCAGCAGTGAAACTCACAGTGTCTGACACCTCGCCAGAGTACCGCAGGCTGCTAACACTTCAGCTGAACCCACCAGCACAAAAGAAAAAAAAAAAAAGGCGAAAACCATATCAATGCTGCCTCAAGTATGTACAGTATATATTAGTGCTGTAGTTGTGTGTCCCAGTTCATCCAGGGAGTATGAAATATTGTCATATAGAGTCTGGTGTGTATTGTCAAACAGTTGAAAACTAAAAGATTTGTGGCGAACAAAAGTTTGATTTGAACTATTTTGAGAAAACTCCTATTTCCTGTAACACAGCTGCCTTGTAGGCTTAGCCTACACTGTATGTACGACTAAGCCTATAACTTTTGTGACTGATGAAACTTGCATAAAAACAATGGACTGTTTGCAAAATTTGTAATGTAATCTAAACATACCCATATTGTTTTGCTCAGTTACTGTATGTATATCGATGAGCCATTGGTAACTGTGATATTCAACAATAAGTGGTGGTGGACCAATTACAGCACTCTGTGGGGCCTGCTTAGCATTGATCAATTAATCAGCTTGTTCATTGTTCTGATTGGACGTAACACGATCCTATTGCCTGCAGAGGAAAAATTCTGACCCTAGAATTGAGCCACAGTCTATTCAACATTTGTCAGAAACGTGTGTGTATTTCAGCACATCTATGGTGCATTTACATTGTTCTATCCTGCTGGGTGAATCAGGTCAGCTGCTTGCTCAACTTTTTTTCTCCCCCTCTCCCCTTCTCTCCATTTTGTTAGTCATACACCAGGTGCTTGAGGTAAAATGTCCCCATTTGTGTTTTATGTTCAGTCCTTTGGCAGAATATTTTATTGGACACGACATATAAGTGCAGCCAATGGAACCAAATAGCTGACTCAAGAATTTATTTTTTTTAATGTTATTTTTTTGTTGTTGTTTTTGGTATAAAATTGGTTTTATGACAGCTAGTTGAAGTGCAGTATTTGCAGAACATTTTTTGCAGTCTGTTTTTTTGCTGTACTTCTTTCTTCTATGAAGTTATTTTGACAGAGAGCCGAGTTCCCAAGTGCTGAGTTTACAAGGGTTTGTTGCGTGCAGAGAGACACAGGGCTCCAAGATTGGCCCTCAGGGCGAATAAACACTTCTATACAGAACATAGAATAATGTATAATATAATATATAACTAGATTGTTACAACTGTTTTGTATTGAGTTTTACCACATTGAAAGAAGTTAAACTAACTGTTTTGTATCGTGTTAGTCTGGCATGGTTCTGCTGAACTGGTAAGTCTGTGACTCCCTAGCCTATAAATAGATTTAGATTTGAATTTGCTCAGCCAGAATGTCTAGCAACGAGTCATAGCGACTTGGACAGATATCATAGGTGTTCACCAATCACAAAATCAAAGTTGCTTTGGGTACGCTCCCATAACATTGTTGTATTTTCACAGCCGAACTATTGTGTGCAGTGGCAGTTTGTAAAACAACCACTGATTCCACTCAGGATTAGGTTTGCAATTAGCCTGGCGTGCGCGACCACGTTCAGAAATGAAATGTGGTCTGGCAAAGCTAGCATTGCCCGGAATTCCGGGCAGGGTTAACTTAAACGTCTATCAAATGCAATCACACTTCTATCTGTGTTAAGGGACAGAGCTGGAGAGAGTCAACATAAACTCACCTCCTTCAGCCTTCATGTTTCTCATTAGGTCCTGATTTTTCTGGGCTTGAGAGTTGAGGAAATTGCCTCCTTGACCATATACTGACTTGATCGCAAAATTTCATGCAAAATTTCTTTCATGCATAGTATGGACGGGCCCAGGCTAGTTCGTAATTACTTTCTTTTCCTCAGGGCGAGAACTCCATCTGCTCGCTCTCGAAACTTGTTAAGAAGGAGGTGGGCCCATATACACTACATCTATTGTGATTGGTCGTCGGATATGTCAGCTGCTAGGGATGGTAGCCTGATTGCCATCAACTTTCAAAGCTCTGTGAGACTTTGGTCTGACCAAGAGCCCGTATAACAAACTTTCTCAAAGCGCATGGTTGACCCGCCTCTCTGAAATGCCTCGGTTTGCTACTGGTCGATGTTAGAAAATGCTGTGCCGAAGCAAAACCAATCACACCACTCTTTCCGCGAAGGGAATTGCTTGAACAGGACTGAGAGCCATTGGAGCTCAAAGTTGATTGGTTTTGGAAGTTAGCACATAGGTAGAACTGGTTCCTGGATTCGAACCCCAACATCTGTACTTTTCTGTACAGTCAGCATTTTGAAAAGAAAAGTTTACATTAATTAGTCACTTCCGTAGTATTGTTTGTGTTGCATTGCAAATGAGGAAAGTGACAGTGTGAAATCCTATCCAAATAGGATAGGAAATGCAATCGAAACCACTTCCGTATGTAGGTTGATTTGGAAAAATTGGAATTCATGTGGATTTCTGCTGTTCAGACCACCCGAAATCAATTCTAGATACAATCTGGATATGCAAAAAATCGAACAAGGTATGTTTTGGGGGCAAGAATTGATGGCTTTCCCCTTGTAGCTTTCGTAGCAAACGAGACAATAATCACCATCTCAAACTTCAGAATCAGCGCATTGTGTCTTCTCTTTCTTTGAAGTTTTTACTCCCGTTCTCAACTTCTTTGAACTGGTAAGTGTGGAAGTCCAATCTTATCCATTCTTTGTATTGAGAAACTGCCCATTTTCAGGGGAGCATATGGCAAGCCTTTTAAACATTTAGAGTAACACTTTGAGTGGACATCCATCATTTCTTTGTAGTGAACACCTTTCGGTGGATGGGTGAATGACCATTTATAATTTTAAAGTATGTATGCAGGCCAACATAATGATTTAATGAATTTCTTATTAAGTGAGAGATTTCTTTTCATTACAGCAACTTACAGTCACTGTGTGTGTGTGTGTGTGTGTGTGTGTGTGTGTGTGT